>VFFE01007245.1:184499-308258 GCA_008921705.1 Burhinus oedicnemus
ACAGCAGAGGGCTACCAAGATGATTAGGGGGCTGGAACATCTTTCTTATGAGGAAAGGCTGAGGGAGTTGGGTCTTTTTAGTCTGGAGAAGAGAAGACTGAGAGCGGATCTCATCAATGCCTACAAATACCTAAAGGGAGGGTGCTGGGAGGATGGCACCAGTCTTTTTGCAGTGGTGCCCAGTGATAGGACAAGAGGTAATGGGCACAAACTTGACCATAGGAAGTTCCATCTAAACATGAGGAGGAACTTCTTTCCTTTGAGGGTGGCAGAGCACTGGAACAGGCTGCCCAGAGAGGTGGTGGAGTCTCCGACTCTGGAGACATTTCAAACCTGCCTGGACACCGTCCTGTGCAACCTGCACTAGGTGACCCTGCTGTGGCAGGGGGGTTGGGCTAGATGATCTCCAGAGGCCCCTTCCAACCCCGGTGATTCTGTGATTCTGTGTGTGTATACGTGGTAGGCATACACACGCAGAGCATGTGTATATACCATATATACACATACACACACCACTGGCCACACAGATTACAAAGTCAGACACAGAGAGCACTCACATGAACATAGCACCAATGGCCTCATCCTGCTCCTCTCTCTCTGGCTGAACAGGATGGAGGTCCACTAGTGAGAGTATACAGAAATACACAGATATATATACATCTGCACAAGATGGATCCCTCCAGCAGCCAGGCTCAGACACTCAGTCTGCCCAGTAGCTGCCCCGAGATCCCAGTCTCCCTGGGTGCGGGCACCTGGACATATGAGCCACAGCCCCACTCCAGTTGCTGGTACAGACCATCACACACTCACATACAGCTGGTCGGGACTCCCCTGGTCCTCTACAGCCCATTCCCTATGGCATTGCCCTTAGAGACACCCCTGGCCATAATGTGTCCCATGCCCCCAGGCAACAACCCTCCTCTGTCCCAAAGATGCTGTGGTGTTGACTCATCTGGGTGGGCTTCACGCCTAGACGCAGGGGCTGAGGCTCCTCTGGGCCAGCCCTGGGAGGGATCCAGACAAAGTGTCCTTTCTTCTGACCCCTTAATTTGGGTTTCCACCTGCCTTTGTGCCCCAGTGCTTCTCTGGGGTGGTGCAAATGGGCATTTGATGGGCTGATGGCCCCTCGGATGGGCCTGTGAGCCTTGGGGGCAGGGCATTATTTGGGCTCCCTCTCCCGCTGTTGTCTCTCTGTGCTCCTTTGTGGGTGTCCAAATGAGCTTTTAGTCCATGTTACACCATAAGTCTGCCACCTCAGCAACCTGCTGCAACGCAATGCAGTGCGCTATTATGCTGAACACAGTTTTCAGAAAGGGTATTTTGCCCGCTAGAGTGAATCGAGTGGCCGTGGTGGAGGGAGTAGAGTGCTTATTGACTGAATGCACTGGAGAGTAATTTGATGCTTCTGTAACTCTCTTTGAACCTCCTGGAAAGCTCACAGCATTTAGCTTTTCCACCAGCTTCAGTGACCATCAAATCAGGCCATTTGTCCTATATCACAGCTCTTTGCTAATGCTGTTTATATAGTACTGAACAAGTGAAAAATATTCTGAGTTACCTGAAAATTGGTTGAAACATTCAAAAAACTAGCAGGGGAAGGGCTGGTCATGAGAACCTCAGCGCAGCCACACTGGGTCAAACTGAAGGTCTATGAAACTCTCCCTGCCTGCAGTCTTGCTGCAGGGAAAACTAAGACTCGTTTTAATTCACCTTTGTGAATGACAACATTTTAAACTAAGTGCATTCCTCTATGCAGCCGAACTACTTAGCAATGTTTGAGGTACCCTGGTAACTAAAAAAATAACAGCTCACAAATCCAGACATTTTATTTCAATTTTAAGAGAAGGCTGATCCTGCATAAAGTTAGCATTTCATTGCAGTTTATAGAACTGACACATCATACCCGATTTTAATAACCTTATCAGGTCAGCTGTATGAACAAAGATTAATTTGCTTTAGGAGACGAACAAATTAATTTGTAGTGTTATCAGATGGAAATCCCACTCCACCCTATCAGAGACTTTCTTAGTTTCAGGCTTGATTTTTTTTTCCAAATTCATTATTTTAGCTTAATTGCTCCTGCAATACAGGCAACAAAGGGCATTTCTGTTTTGCATGGTGGAGTACAACGCATAGACCTGTAAAACTTAGAATTAGCTCTGAGCTTGCTGATACATCCACACTGCTTGGATCTCAACAAGAGCGTACCTGCAATAATGCTATGTCAGTTACCTCCATATTCTACTACACACAGAGTCCAGATAGAAAAAAGTGTTTAGAAAGGATCTAAATCACGCAAACCTGTGATGCACAATGACACTTCTCTGTGCAAAGCCACAACAAGCCTGTGTTGCACCTCCTTGCGCTTTGATTATATGGTATCAGAAGGGAATGTGGTTGGTATCTAACCTGATGTAGAGATGGGAATGTGCTCGAGAGGAATTTTGTACAATGTCACATCACTATATAAGAGCAGTGGAAAAGCATACATGGGTAAAAGAAGTGCTTCCATTAGAATCTGCAACTCCCCCACCTTGCATCCAAAAACACTGCTCCTCTAAAAACCATTTTTGGCAGAGGAAGTAAACAAAAGGAAGAGGCTAATACTCAAATCCATCGGTCAAGGCAGAATTTTGCCAAGGTCCCTATATAGAACTCAGGTGGGTCCTCATTAGAGTTCTTTGTAAACTTCCTCACAAGAAGATCTTAATGTTACTGAACAAGAAGGCAGGAACACTAAGAAAAGCGACAAACACATCTATGCTAAAAGATGGCTCACTTAATTTTATTAAGGATTACAAAAGTTCATGAATTAGCACTCTACAGTGTCTGTAGTGACTAGAAGCAGCCAGGACAGAGCCAGCTGTTGGCCAGTCGTGCTCTAGCAGCATCTTGTTTGCAGAGAATAGAAACATTAATGCACCAATCATAGAATCACAGAATGGTTTAGGTTGGAAGGGACCTTAAAGATCATCTAGTTCCAACCCCCCTGCCATGGGCAAAGACACCTCCCACTAGACCACGTTGCTCAAAGCCCCATCCAACCTGGCCTTGAACACTTCCAGGGATGGGGCATCCACAACTTCCCTGGACAACCTGTGCCAGTGTCTCACCACCCTCAGAGTGAAAAACTTCTTCCTGAGATCTAATCTAAATCTCCCCTCTTCCAGTTGGAAGCCATTACCTCTCATCCTATCACTACATGCCCTTGTAAAAAGTCCCTCTCCAGCTTTCTGGTAGGCCCTGATCTCTGGTCTGAATGGAGAGTGAGTGGAAACGGGGCTTGAGGTGGCAGAGGAAGCACTGTATGAATGGTGTGTGTTCATGGTGCCTGGACTAGCTGGTCATTAAGCTTCCAGCACAAATCTATATGCAGCATTTTAGGACACCCAGACTAAGATGGAAAGGACAGGGACTAAACCAGGTAGGACAGTATGAGGAGATTGCTCACTCTCAGCTCTAAAGGGTATAAAGGTACATATCCAAACCCAGCACAATGTGGCCAACCTAGGAAGAACCTGTTAGACATGGTGAAAATTTGATTCCCCACATTTCTTGTCTTCCATGCCACTGCAGTTAATGCTGGACAGACCACTTGCATAGCAGTACGTTGGTGGCTGAAAGCTGAACAGGCCACCTAGATACACACAGCTTTAGGGTACCACCTAGGTGCTCTAACTAGATACATAAAATCTGAATTTTTGATTGGGAGTTTCCTTGCTACATCATGAGTCCCAAAACGGGAATTAATGTTCCTCTGGAGGCGGTGATGTACTCATGACTGTACCTGAGAGCCTGGGTGGTTTCTGTGACAGTCCTGATGTGATCTGCATGGACCACATTGGGTCACAACAACCCCAGGCAGCGCTACAGGCTTGGGGAAGAGTGGCTGGAAAGCTGCCTGGCAGAAAAGGACCTGGGGGTATTGGTGAACAGCTGGCTGAATATGAGCCAGCAGTGTGCCCAGGTGGCCAAGAAGGCCAACAGCATCCTGGCTTCTATCAGGAATAGTGTGGCCAGCAGGACTAGGGAAGTGATTGTACCTCTGTACTCGACACTGGTGAGGCTGCACCCCAAATACTGTGTTCAGTTTTGGTCCCCTCACTACAAGAAAGACACTGAGGTGCTGCAGCATGTCCAGAGGAGGGCAATGAAGTGAAGAGTCTAGAGAACAAGTCTTATGAGGAGCAGCTGAGGGAACTGGTGTTGTTTAGCCTGGAGAAAAGGAAGCTGAGGGGAGACCTTATTGCTCTCTACAACTACCTGAAAGGAGGTTGTAGAGAGGTGGGGGTCAGTCTCTTCTCTCAAGTAACAAGCGATAGAACAAGAGGAAATGGCCTCAAGTTGTGCCAGGGGAGGTTTAGATTGAATATTAGGAAAAAATTTCTTCACTGAAAGGGTTATCAAGCATTGGAAGAGGCTGCCCAGGGAAGTGGTTGAGTCACCATCCCTGGAGGTATTTAAAAGATGTGTAGATATGGCACTTAGGGACATGGTTTAGTGGTGGAATTGGCAGTGTTAGGTTAATCGTTGGACTTGATGATTTTAAAGGTCTTTTCCAACCTAACTGATTCTGTGATTCTGTGACCAATGGTGGAGGGTTTTGTACTGATGTGCAGTGAAGGCTTTTTGCCAACATATAATTCTAAAGGATCATAGTACTCTTTACATAAACTGAAAATCTAGAGTTGAGGTGGTGTTGGTACTGCTGGTTCCTGAGGCAATGGTACTGGCAAAATACTGATGATACTGATGCCATGGTCATTTCTATAATAAATCATACTGATGAATGCATAAATGAAGATAAACAACAATTGACAGCAATACTCT
Organism: Burhinus oedicnemus; assembly: GCA_008921705.1. NCBI lineage: Eukaryota > Metazoa > Chordata > Aves > Charadriiformes > Burhinidae > Burhinus > Burhinus oedicnemus. The sequence goes on from VFFE01007245.1 coordinate 189,330, forward strand.
AATATTGTTCTTTAAATGCTTATCTTCCACGCTGTTTTATCCAGCACCTTTATCAGTTGTCTCTGTATTTCTGTGTAATAACCACTGTAGTTTGACAGTGGCTGAGTTCCTTTCTGCCTGTATGCCAGTATTTAAGCAAAGTCTAAATTTGTGAAGCTTGTACTGAGAGCCCACAGGCCTTTCTGGAACTGTCTGCAGTTTTTCCAGATATGCCTGTGCCATACTTGTCGCATTTCCAGCTGGATTCGAACTGATGTTCTGGACTAATTCAACTGCTAGGGAGAGGAAAAAGCACAGGCAGCCTTGGTGTCCAGTGGAGGATCATGATACACTAGAGGCAGAGAGCTTGGATGCTATCCAGCATTGCATAAAGATCAAGGATTTGAATGTGGCCTACAAGGCAATTGAGGACAGAGACCAGAACTCTGCTAGCCTTGCAGAAACCTGCCCATGCGATGCCAGCACAGAGCCAATGGCCACGTATCAAGAAACAAGTAATTCCGCCCACAAAAAAAAATGCTTTGCAAGCATTTTACTGGCAGGGTTGGACACTCAGGGCTAATCTCTTAATCGACAACCATCCTTCAGCCCCCGGAGACACCTGAGTTTTCACAGGACCACAAAGAAGACAGGAAAATATCACATTAGTTTTACAAAGGGATTAGTATTGCCTGCTGGCAGATGTGATGCATTTTTTTTCATGCTCACTGCTGGCCTCCACCAGGTTGGACAGATGAGTTTTGGAGTTGTGTTTTCCTTCAGTCCAAGTTGTAAATTCTCTCTACACACACACCTTGGCAATCTGACTACAAAACTGTCCTTGCTAGACTGTATGTTTTGAAGAGATTTGCCTGTTAGTCTCTCCTTTCCTCTTACAGTACTCTGCAATATCATTATGACCACAGTAAACATCCTGCCGCTGGGTGCTGAAATTGCGACTCCAACACAGACATCTTCTTGGCAAGACATTCCTTCTGTCCCTTTCCCTTACCCACCCTGAAGTCAGCTCTCAAAATGGTAGACCATCAAAAACTTACCACTGGGATATGTTTGTGAGTCTCTGTTGATTGACAATAAAGTATATGCTGAATTTCAGTCTAACAGGGAAATAATCAAGGAAATCAGTGTAAAATCAGAGCAGGTATTAGCACATTTTCTGTTCAGTAGTGTTCTCATCAAGGCTTTAAAAAAGCCCTCAGTAAAATATTTACTGATGTGTTTCAGTCTACGGACCCCCCCAAAAACCAAAACACAATCCAAGACATATGGCTGCAATATGTAAGGCAGAATTAAGCAACACATTGCACAGCACTGTTTCCGAGGCAAAAGCACGATTAAATCTCAGGAAGTCTAACGTTCATTGCAAAACAATACTCATAGCACAGTGAATGTTGACTATGCCCCCAGAAACATCAAATGGATACACAGAAAGTGGTTTAACCAGGCTGTAATACAGCACAGCAAAGCTGCCTTCACCCAGAATGGGTAGCTTCTCCGTTCCAGCCATGCAAAGCATCAGGAGGTACCACTCTGGTAAGCAGTATCTTCACCTGCCTCCCACCCCGTCCCTTTAATCTCCATCAGCAGTCGGCATTTGCTCTTTCTTCTCTTTCTTTGTGTGGATTTGAGACTCTCTCACTATTGCTGGAACTACCTGTACAAATGCAAATTTCATTACTCACCTGGCCTTAGCAGGTCTCACTCCTTAGCATCCTCACCTTACCATACTTCACTTTTACAATATTGCTAGTCGGGAACCTTTCTTCTGGTTTATAGCTTCATGTCACCTCTCCAGGGTGCAGTGAAAGACAGTGCTGTGGTTGCAATACCTGTTAGCAAACAGCCAGCTCTCTGGGAGAAACCATTTATTGAGTTAAAGCCATTGTGTAAAGAACCAGTGAGCAATTGAGTAAAAAATGTCCAGCACCAGTGTCTTTCAAAACTGGAAAAGACTGGGGTTGGTGTTCCAAACCCATGGGGGAGGTGGGCTGGGGGTGGGTGTACTATTTTGTTTGGTGTCCATGGCAATGGCTGTTAGCTACTTTGTTTTCCCATACAAGGCCAGATGCTCCAAAACTCAGACACGTTAGGGTATTTCCCAGCATCTGGAAAATTTAGGGCTTTAAAAGGAAACAAGAAGTGTTTGGTGAGACACCGGAAATCTTCACAAAACCAGGGAGGAATTTCTGGAGGGGAGGGAGTTTCTAGGATGAGAGAAAAAGAAGGGCAGAGAAACTGAAGAGGACGACATAGCAACTGATGCTAGACGGGGTGTCAAAATGGACCAATGGACCAGAAAAATGACAGATGATGACAGAGCAGAGCCAGGCTGTGACCAAGCTGCCTACACAGACGGATAGAGCGGGGCAGAGGTGCTGCTGCACGTTTGCTAGGCTCAGGCCCTGCAGGCACCGTTTAAATACAAGCACCAGCAGTCACTTTAAATATGTCTTCCTACTACAGAAAGGATAAAAACAAAGATGAAGTTTTATTCCATTGACTGTCACCTCGTGATTGCAATATCTGACATTTAAAGTAGTTCTTTTATGGACTAATCCAATCGCCCACAGAAAGAAATAAATGGCAAAATAAACAAGCTGATGTCTGGGTCTTTCACCATAGCATCTTTTTTCCCAGGTGTTTGATCATTCTCCCAGATCTTTCCTGAACTCTTCCAGTTTTTGGATGGTTTTTCTGAACAGTAAGTTATTTTAATAACAGCGTACTGGTGCCAAGTGCAGAGATAATGTCACCTCTCTACTCCTACTCAGTATTTCCATGTGCATGTGCTTTGCAAAGACTGCATTGGTCTTTCCAGCACCAACAGCACACCATGAGCTCATGCTCAGCTGATTATGAAATCCGCTATTCCCCCTCCAAGCCTTTGTGAGTCACTGACTGGCAAGATAAAATCTCCTCTCCAGTTTGGTTTCCAATTTATGGTCTGCATAATATTCACAATGCTAAAGACATGCTTTGTGACAAGATTAAAGATCAAATTTTGTGAGGAGCAGAAGTAATGAAATCTCATTTCCTCCCATCTCTGCCTTGCAATGCCGTTCAGGTGTCTGAAGGAGGGTAAGCACTGAGCCTTTCTATCATGGAGCGGTCGATGCAGTTGCTCTTCCCTGCCCAGCTGAGCGTTTTAACAAAACAGGTTGGGATAATGTGATGAGACCTCTGTCCCTCTGTCAAGCTTGAAGTAAGGCAGAAGTATTAGAAGTAAATGGAGAAAGGGAAAAGGGAAGGCAGACATGCAATGTAAGCCCTGTTTTCCTAGGAGACAAGACTAAATATCGGAGAAGTTTTTGTACTAAAAGAATAAAAAAAAGGTCTTGGCCAAAGTTGCTCCTCACTGCCTTTATGGTGGAACATAGTAGCTGAAATGGGGTCCTGAGCCATGGGCAGGGTGTGGGAGGCAGCAGAGGGCTGTGGGTGCCCCCATGGGTACAGTAGGGCAGGGGTGGGTATACCTGAAATGGCAGCAAAGAAATGGGGACACTGGCTGGAGTGCCTTGATTTCCTAACTGTTCTGATAATAGTGCAACAAAATGTTGCCCCGTACTGCTGGACCACAAGCAGACTTCTGCTGTTCTGAAAGCAGTGTGGTAGGGGTCACACATAGCATAGCACACTGAGTCTGGGTGCTCCTTCCTCTGCGTCTTTAATTTCGGTTCCCACCTGCCATTGTGGCCCTGTGCTCCTCTGAGCTTGAGGAAATGGGCCTTTGATGGGCTGATGGCTCCTGGAAGCTGCTGCGGCAGGGTTCCCCTTCCTGTTGTTGTCTCTCTGAGCTCCTTTGTGGGTGTGCAGATGAGCTTTTAGCCCATATTACAGAACACCTGGGGCTTGCTGTGCCTCTGCAGGCTGCTGTCAGCTCTGCCTCCCTCTCCTGACAGCCTCAGCAGTGAGGCGATGCTCACGGTGCCACACACTGCTCAGAGCCCTTCTCACATCACAGCATAACCCAGACAGCCTCTGGCAGTCAACAGAGTATGACTCAACCACCCACATGTACTAGGCTCCATCCTCACTACCTCTTTCGTCTTTCCTCTGTCTCCCTCTCCTTGGACAGAAGCATCTTCACTTTTCTAACAGCATCCTGATGCTGCACGTTCATTGCCATTTGGAGAGGTCTCATTGCCAACACAACCACTCTCAGCATCCGGTAACAAACCCTCTAAACAAAAGCCTGCATCAAAACTACACAGAGAGTAGTAACAGCTGGAGAATTCATATGAATGCAATGACAACTTTTTTATTAAAGAGAGACTAAAAGCTTTTTGGTTTGTTTTGTTTGCTTTGTTTTTCTTCAAGCCTCCTTCCTCCTTCAGTCTCTCCTGCTTGCCACCACTATCCAGAAAATGGGAACAAGGAAAAATCAAAGGAGGAGTAAAAAATCCTGTAGCAAATCTAAAATATTGCACTGCAGAGTCTCCCTATAAAGACTCTGAAAGTGGGAGGCAGCCTCACAGGCAGTAACCAAAGTGGATGGGTTGACCTCGGACAGCAGCCGAACACCCACACAGCCACTCGCTCACTCCCCCCGCCGTGGGATGGGGGAGAGAATAGGAAGAACAAAAGTGAGAATGTTTGTAGATCCAGATAAAGACAGTTTAGTACGTGAAGGACAGCAAAACAACACAACCTAAAAAACCCCCAAGCAATGCAAAGGCAATCACTCACCACCTCCCACCAGCAGACCCATGCCCAGGCAGTCTCCCAGCAAGAGCTGCCTTGGAAAACAAAAGCCCCACCATTCTTCTTCCTCTGCCCCAGGTTTCATTGCTAAAGTTGATGTTGCATGGCATGGAATATGCCTTTGGCCAATTCAGGTCAACTGTTCTGGCTGTGTCCCCGCCCACACCCAGCCTACTTGCTGGGCGGTGAGAGTGGAAAAAAAAGGCAAGCCTTGACGCAGTGCAAGCGCTGCTCAGCAACAGCCACCACACTGGTGTGTTATCAACACTGCTTTAGCCACAAATCCAAAACATGGCACCATACGGACAACTATGAAAAAAGTTAACTCTACCCCAGCCAGACCCAGTACAATCTCTACCCCTTGTTCCACGCCATTCACACTGTCCTCAGGTCCCACGCTCTCCAATACATCCCCGTCAATCATGACTCCCCTCCTTGTCCTTTGCCATACACACAGACATCATTCCCTTAGTCTGTGGGACATCCCCCAAATGTCCGTAGGAGTCCAATTAGTTCATTTGGTCCATGACTTGCGCTCCACACAGCAGCTTTCCACATCTGATGATCTCACACAACACAACAGGATCCACTGGTAAACAGGGCATATTGCCTTTCACTTTCTGTTAATTTATTATACTCTTGGGCCTGAGCCACCTCCTTAGGTGATGCTCTGAAATCTCTGCCTCCTGGCCAAACTGCGATGTCTTCCAGGATTCATGGGCAGTTGGGGTTCCCCATTTGAGCCCGTTGCATGATCAACGCTACCCACTTACTCCACGTAGTGTCGGTTGCACGAGGTGTAGAGGGGACCCTTCTTATGAACATCTTGTGCAGCACAGGCACCTTGGATCCTTGACACCCGCAGCTCCAGAATCCTAGAGGTCAACCTTGGGTCTCTCCAGGTGTTTTCTGCCAGAGGCTCCAGGTGAAGCCATGCTCCCCAACTACAGCGTACAGCAGATTTCTCATGGTTGGTCCTGTCTGGATGGGCCCAAGCGCTACCTCACAAACTATCTCCTGTCTGTCCTGTTGCTGTTTAGGGCCCACCTTGAAATAGTTCTTCTTCCGGGTCACTTGATAGAGAGAACTCATAAGCTGACTGTGAGCCAGAATGTGCAGTCTCCAGAAACCCACTATGCCTACGAAAGCTCGCGTTTCTTTTTTGTTAGCTGGTGGAAACTTGACTGTTCCCTTACTGATCACATCCACAGGGATGTCACGATGCTGATCTTGCCATTACAACAAGGTTGGAAACATCTATCCTGGAGAAGAAAAGGGGGAAGGTCTCCAGGAGACGGTTCCTGGAGTACTGGGACGGCAGCAATGCAGGGGCCAAATGCCAGGCCTGGCTCAAGGCCAGCGCTTTTATCACAGGTCGCCCAGGCAAAGCAAAACACAGTGATAAGCAGCACAGCAAACACCAAAAGTTGAAAGCAGCCGTTAAGAAGCCCTGGAATTTAATGTGGGGCAAGAAAGGGGGCAAATAAATCACCCAAGTAGCAGCTGAAGAGCTACAAATCCAGCCTAGCACACCCTGACCGGCCCTGTCGTTACCTAAAGCCCCACGCTGGCTGCCACAAGGGCCGGCAGTGGGCAGCCCCCACCCAGCCGCTCGCTCATCCTCCCCCGCCCCCCCCACTGCCAGCCAGACGGGGACAGACTGGCAAGAACAAAAGCGACAAAACCCGTGGGTCGAGATAAACCCGGTTTCAACAGGTGAAGGCGTGAGGTAAATGCAGGCCGCGACGAGGCCGTTGCTCTGCACCACCCGCCGGCTGACTGGAGCCCGGCCGCCCGCTGGCTATGGCCACCTCAGCAGCCACCTCGGTGGCCACCCCTACCCCATTCCTTCTCCCCTGTTTTTATGGCTGAGGTTGGCGGTGTATGACGCCAGCAGGGAAAGCCGTGACGCTGTGCCAGCACCACCCCTCGTCACCAGCGCAGCACCACCCACCCACGGGCGGGGCGGGGCCACCGGCGCTGTCAATCACCGCACGCCTCCGCGCATGCGCGCCGCCTCCTCGCTTTGTCTCTTGCGCGCCCCCCCCCCCCGCGTCACGCGGCGGCGGCTCCGCAGTCACGTGGCGGGGGCGGTGGCATGGCGGCGCCGAGCCGCGCCTCGCGGGCGCGTCGCGGGGTGGTGACGCGCCGGCGGGGCGCGGGGAGGATGGGGCTGTGAGGGCGGCCGCCGCGCCGGACACCCCGCGCCGCGCCGAGCGGGAGCAGCGGGCGCCGCGCCGGGGCTGCGGGCCGCTACAGGCCCCGCCGCTGCCTTGCGAGTCGGAGGAGGAGGCGGTAAGGAGGGCGCGGGCGGCAGGGCGGGCGGCCCCGAGCCGTGGCCCCCTCCGGGCGGGCCCGGCGCGGCGCGGGGCTCCGGCGCCCCCCTCACAGCGCCCGGGCCTGGCGGGGCGGCGCCCGCGGCCCTCCCCGCGTTGGGCTTTGCCCGCGGCCGAGGGGGGTCGGGCGGGGCCGCGGCCGCTCTCCTCCTCCCCTGGGCCTGCGGGACCGTTGAGCCCCCGGCGGCCGGGGGCCCGCTCCGAGCCTGGCTGGGGAAGGACCCCTTTGTGTCTTCCCCGCTCGGGGAGCGCCATGGGCTTCCTCAGGTCGGCCAGCGCCTCCAAGGCAGCTGTCCCGGATCGCTCTCCCAGTGTTGGCAGGGGAGCCCCGCTTAAAAACTGGGGTGCGGCTGCCGGTCCCCTCGTCCTGAGCGAGGGGGCTCTGGCCCTGCAGGCTGGCACCCGTGCTCTTCGGTAGGCAGGCGGCAGGAGCCTGCGGCCCCAACGGCAAGCCACTCCGTGCTGCGGGATGATAAAGGTAGTACATCAGAAAGTCACGGTAACAGCGGTAGTAGTCGGACAGAGAAGTGATTTTTTTTTTTTTTGATAGCGACCGAGTTACCAAAAACAAAAAGGCACTTGTCAACGAAAGTTACTCGGTGCAATGAATGAGACTCGAGAGGGCATAGAAAGGCTGAAGATGGGGTTTTTTGTTTGTTTATTTTTGGTTTTGCTAATTTCGTCTCACCTGTTCTTGAGGCCATGTGTGTCTTTAAATTTCTGGTTTTGGTGAGGTACGTTTTTCTCGGTTTTGACCTTTTCCACAGCGGAGGAGAGAACACACTGACTCTAGGTAACTTTTAAAATTATGCACCAAAGGGATGTCAATGGTTTACACTGTAGTACAGTTCTAGAGATGAGCGCCAGATTTTTTTTATTTTTTGACTTAAGGTTGATGACTTTTTAAGGGAAAGAAATCTGAATAAAAATACGTGCTTTTTTTTTTAATGCCTTCTTTGGGCCTTGACTGTACTTACAAAAACTAAGCAGTCAGTGCAAAGTCAGGATAGAAATTTCACATCTTTTTCCACTTTCTGGAAAATATTTGCTGTCAGTGACATGTTCTAGACAACTTGATGTGTTTTATATGACTTTTTTTTTTCTCCTCCAAAGGTAGTGAAAAAGAAATTATCAAGATGAGTAAAAAGCCTCCAAATCGTCCTGGAATCACATTTGAGATTGGTGCTCGTTTGGAGGCACTGGACTACTTACAAAAATGGTATGGAAGACATTGTGCAGTATTTGCTAAGAGCAAAGTTATTTTATGTCTCTTGCGTATATTGATGTCTAATTATAAAGCTAAGTGCACCTACTAATTGACTGTTTCACATGTGAACTTTATTAATTTCCATATAATAAGTCTGTTAAAACTATTAGCTTTTAGGAAAATATTCTCTCTTAAGAAATCAAATTACATTTTTCTATGGGTTTTCATTTGTTTGCTTTTAGTTGCTTGTGCAGCTGTAGTATGTGAAGAGCATTTCCAGAGTAGTGTGGAATGCAGTGTCATGTGCAAGATGAGCAGTGTGTTAATGTGGCAAACTTCTGTGACTACAGACTTTTTTCGTTTGAAGGCATGCAAGTGAATTTGTTTTGTTTTCAGTTATCACATTTCATAGTTTCACAAAACTGATTTAAAAAAAAAAATCTTTAATCGGAGTTCATGGAGTAGGTAAGCGTGACTGTATTTGTATTAAACAGTTGGAAGAATGAAGTGCTTAAAACTGACTCTGCACCACCCAGACATATCATGAGTAAGAGTCAAGACTATAAAATGGAAATTTGGGCACAAGGGCCATGCTGCACAGCATGTGTATTGTGAAAGGAGTTGTTTTTTTGGAGTAAATTGTTAGTTAAAATTTTATTAATGCAAGTGAGCCAATTTCATGATGTTCACTGGCCATACTATTTCAGTTTGAAGAATCCCTGCTTTTGTTAAAGTAGGTGACACAGGAAATTGATGCTTCTACCCAGAAGTTTTTTCTTAGCTTCTCCCTGATTAATTAGGGCTAGGAAATGTAGAGGCCTGTACCTGCTGTTCTCTTGCATTCCTGGAGAACTAAACGTGTTCATGTAAATGTCTGATCCTGCTAACTCCAGGTTGTGTAATATAAAAGTCTGTGTATTATTTACATGTTTACTCCAGTAGTTATATGCTCTGTATAAAAAGTTGGGTTAAACTTTTTTATCTGTCAAGCTTGATTTTAATTATAGAAGAAGCGTTTTGGTCTCTAAAGGAAAATACGCTTTACAGAACAGTCCTTGTTCTTATCTGTTGCTGTAGAGTGGGTTTTCGACATACTGATTCTATAACTGAATGCCAAGATCATGAAACTGTCTGAATAGTGCTATAAAAATAAAATAATTTTAATAGAACTATTTATAACATCTCCTGTGACTAGAGATAATTGGTTAATGTAACTAGATAACAAAAGTTAATATGTAAAAATAGATTCAGCTTACTTGTATCAAAAAAATCACTGAATATCCAGTGTATAGTTTGTATCGGATCTGCCCAGCCGTTTCACATGGGAGGGTCGCATGGCAGTTGTGGAGTACTTGTCTAGGTTTGGACTTGTCAGGGATGGGCCCTGTTACAAGCTCTGCAGCTGAGTTGCTTGGTATTTTCAGGCAGAGTAGAATTCATTCTGAATTTTCTAGGAATTGATTCATCATCTGGACCACCAGCTAGAACAAATCAAATTTATACGCAAGTAAACTCCTATGGTGCCATATACAGGAGCAGAAAGTTAATATTAAGATTTTGCAGTTACAGCAACATTGAAAACAGGACTCTTTCAAATGAAATAATATTCATGCACATAACCAAAGAGTTTATTGGAGACATCCTACTGTTGTGTTATTATTAGGGTGACATGGGCTGAAATAATAGTCCGTTGGACTTTCTTTTTTTCCTTAGCTTTCTGTTACATAAGGGGGTGGTGGATGTTTTTTGAATTCTTTCTATATATAAGCTGTATGCATTCCCCTCATCTGCATGCAGAAATAGAACACAGAAAATAAAGTTGCTGAACTTACATGAAATCCCTTTATATTTTTTAATAAAACTAAAATTGAAGAGCAGTAGTATTGCTTAGCTCAGTCTTTCTACAAGCAACAAATTGAGAACACTTGCTGAAAAATAGCCTTTGAAAGGATTTAGATTTTTTTCTCCATTTTTCTGAAAGCCTGCTGTCATTTAAAGATCCAGTGTTCATAACCAGTTAAAATGTTAATCAAGAAAGGCTTCTAGAGGATGTGAAAAAAATATAGTAGAGTTCTGTTGTATGTTTTTGCTTTCTGAGACACTTCTGCAGGTCTTAAATTTTCACCTTTGTAATGGGTGCTGAAATTCATCTCGTGGAATCTGGTGTTCTGATCGAATTCTGGAAAGTTTGGAGGGGTATTGTATACCTTCACTATTTATTGCTTAAAACCCCTGTACTTTTAAATGAGGAAGTTTTTTTGCAGACAGTGTTTGGGTCACTAATATCATTTGGCATGCATGATTACTGAGAAGAAGAAAGCCTGATCAAACTGATCAGCAAAGACAGGCTGTCAATGGGCATGTTTATTTTTGCTTTATTGTGAAGGTAACTACAATTACTTCTTTATCAAGTTCAAAACAGTGTATTGTTGCAGGGGAGATCATCTTCCATAATGATTTGTACTTATTAAATTTAAATTCACTGAGGGAAACTATGAAATGCAGCTCTAATCAAAATCAATGTGATCATCCATCCGCAGATAGTAAATGAGATGGGATTGACTGATAATAGAAAATTTTCAAATATATATGAGATGATCAGAGGCTTGGAGTGTACGACCTGTGAAGAGAGGGCAAGGAAACTGGGCTTGTTTAGCTTGGAGAAGGCTTCAGGAGACCCACTAGCAGCCTTCCAATACCTACAGGGATGCCATCAAGAAGACTTAGCTGAGCTCTCCACAGTAGTCTGTGGTTGGAGGACAAGAGACAACAGGCAGAAGTTGAAACGAGAGATTCAGGCTAGGTACAAGGAGAATCTCTTTCCCCATGCGACAGTCAAGTAGTGGATCAAGTTGCCTGAAGAGTTTGTGGAATCTCCAACACTGAAGTTTTCAAGGCTGGGCTTGATAAAACCCTGGAAAACCTGGTGTGATCCCGTAGCTGACCCGCTTTGAGTGGGAAGGAGGGTGGACTAGAGGCTTTCTGAGGTCCCTTCCTACTTAAATTATCCTATGATCTCATACAAAAACTGATACATGTGCAGACACACCCCTATGCCTCTCACTGACAAGACAAACAAAACAGCAGTAAAACTGCACATACCTGCAAGTATGTGCCCGTGTGTGAGACTGGTTCTTAAGCTGTTAGCTCACACAAGTAGGACAGTCACTGTAAAGCTGATGTATTTAAAGATACACATCTTAATTTTTTTTTTTATGTTTTCTTGTGTCTTTTGAGGCTCTAGCCTCTCTACTGGTTGTCCCATAACTGTCAGATATTGCTGTGAGAAAAACAACCATGTTATTTTTATGAGGCCATAGTCTTTATTAATCTGCTCAATATAAACTGTACTTCCCTCACTACTTAACTTATAGATATGTGGCCCTTGTTGCAGTTCTGGAATGGAAACAGTTCACTAAAATAGGTTAGTTATCAGAGCAACAGTGCTTTGACTTGTGTATTTGATTATCTGGATGGATTTATTTTTATTTTTTTTTTTTCAGTATGGAGGAAGCTTTTCCCCTGGAAAGCTTTGGGAAATCTTATTTTGTACAGTCCTTGCTTTGGATTTCAGTTGACTGGGTTACTTACTTGACAGCCAGGTATTTGAAAGGACTGTGAAGACTCTGTTTTATATTGATATAATACAATATATATAACAAAAATTTAGAAATAGGTGTTTGCAGATTTTGCAGATACCGGAAGACTATCTGTGGAGAAGTCAGAATGCAGGGCATTTGGTTTTATATCCTCTACAAGGCAGAAGGAGAGACTTTTTATACCATTACAGTGAAGGCAGGAAGTATGTCTCTGTTTCTAGACTTTGTAGGTACAAATTTGGGTAAATTTACCAATGTTTTTGCATCTTTTTTTATAGTTTGAAATAACTATTGTCCAATCTGACAGGGCAATTCACCACTTTCTGGTTGCTTTTGAAGGGTCAAAAGGAAGACAGTGATGTAAAAACAAAAAATACTGTCTGTGTAGTATTTTATTTTTTTATACTGTCGAGAAATAAAAACTGGAAGTTTCCCATTAATTTTTTCGATATTAACATTGGAGCATTATTGTTATCTGACCAGTGCTTCATAGCGTAAATTTTGTAAGCTGTATTAAATTTTTCAGCTTTACAAAAATGTTGCGTAATTCTTCTGGGTGGGAGTCAATGGAACCTTAGAATGGAGAGCATGCGATATGTAAACTGGGCAGATATCATCAGCTAGCAACAGTTTTCCTGTTCTCTCTTTAAAAAACAAGAACAAAAAAACCCCGTAATTTGGATGAGACTTTATTTAGGGTTATTAAATACTATTTCCAGCATGCTATTAAAAAAAATCACACCCAAAACTTGCAGGTTATTCCTTCTTTCCTCAAGAAGAACACTTGCATTATTGAACCGGAGTGTGGTGGTCTGTTTTTTTTCTTTTTTTTTTTTTTTTTTTTCCTCCTGTGAAAACTAAAGACTTTTTCTTCAGGTTTTTTAGAGGGTATTTTCTGGTTTGTGCTGAACAAACATTGACAAATCTGTTTGTATACCAAATTCATTCTGATCCCTTAGTGTGGAGTACTTGCTGGGGGCAAACAGGGAGAATTAACCTGACTGGAAGGTTGTTGGGCCTTACACATCATTACACTTCGGTACTGTAAAGAGTGATGCTTGTATTCCCCTTTGTCGTACGTGTAGCTTTGTGATGGAAGGAACTTCTGCATAAAATTTCTCATGTGTGTGAGATGTAACCATCTTCATATTAATCTTTTTTTCTACAGAATAAATATAAACATTACTCTTAGCCATAGTAAAAGCTTTTCTGTATGCGTTGTTACTAGAATTCTTTAAAAAGGCAGATTAAAAAACTTTGTTGCCATTTTATCTTTTATTTGAAGGAAATGCATACTTGCCTTTGAAATACTTGTATGATTTTGCAATTTATGAAATTAATTATTTTCAGTAAAATAAAAACCTGTAACACCAGAAAAAATGTTTCTGTGCAGTATAAACTTTGCAGTAGTAAATTCTGCAATACGTATGCTCTGCTCTTTTCCACTGTGGGATTGAAATTGTGAAATATTACTGTTTATACATATTTGTGGCACATTGTGTGGCTAAATTTAGTGGATATTGAGGCTAATAGCTTGTTGCTAAATCCATACAAAGTTATTTTTGGGCTGCCTGATAACCAATCCCATACAGCTTGGGTGGTTCAGAGATTTGCTAAATCTTCCATCTCTGAGGACTGGAGTTGAATGCAGGTTTTGTCTCTCTTCGTCTTGCAACCACTCTCTTAAGATACATTGACAAAACATAGATTATTTCAATAAAGCCATTATGTTATGATATAATTATTGTAAGATTTAACTGTGCAAAACCAGTATCATGGACTTTGATTCAGCGCTGATAATGACATTTTAAAACGACTTTGACAGCAGACATTGTGTTTATCAAAGAGAAATTAACCAATAAATACCTTGTGCTGCATTTCCTCTGTTGAGCGATCCTTAATGAAACTTAGTATTTTGCGTACCTTCATTTACTCATTGACACTAGCTTTTGCTCTCTTCGTTTTTTCCATATATATTAGTGTCTTGATTCTTGGCTTGCTAAATTTTTCTTAAAACTATCTTCATTTTTAAATACTTGTCTCTAAACTACACTCTGTATTTTACTTCCCCGTCTTACTCAGTTTTCCCTTTCCAGGAAGGTACTTTCTACACACAGTGATTGGAATAGCAACTTTGCTGATGATGACCAGTGAAAGCTACCAGCCATAACAACAAAAAAACTGTAGCAAGGGAACTGCTATAGGGTAGCACCATAATGGGAACAGTATTTGCATTGTAGATGCATAGAAAAAGGAGAATTCTGTCTTTTGGCAGGTGGTCCCTGAATTTTGTAAAATAACCGTAGTTTTGCATCACTACCTGGCTGGCATGTGATAAACCTGAAATTTCCTACTGTAGTGAGAAAGAGCACCATTGTTCTTGCCTTTCACTTCACTACTGAAGCCTCAGTGCTTGTGCACAAGCTCTTATTTTTGATTGCTGTGAAGTGAACTTCCCGTCCTCTTGCTTTCCTGGTGTTTTTCCTTCCTTCCCTTAGTTGAATGCTTTCTGTGTCATTTATTTCTATTTGGAACTATTTTAGGTAACATTGTTACTCATACATTTGCTGTAGTAACAGTAACTTTACTTTTTCCACTGCCTTGCTACTCTTCCTGCTTATTCTGACACTTTGTGTCTAGTTATAAGAAGTCTGAAATTGGAACACTTGGGAAGATGAAAAAACTAGTAAGAAATTTTGTAATAAAATTCCTAAATGTAGCAGCACGTAGACTTAAGGAAAAAAGCATCATCAGGGGCAGGGCTTAGGAAAACCATCTCTTGGCTGACTTATTTTCTTGAAGCCTTGTTCAAAGTTGAACCAGAATTCTGGCGTGGTTTGGTCAAACCAGGACAAGTGCTGATGATGGGATTCAGGTTTTGACCTATGAGTTTTACTTTCTGTTTTGATACAATATATCATCAGTTTCACTGTTCTTGTTAGATTGTTGTTGTTAGTCTACTTGAGAGGGGAAAGGAGGTTGATCTTGTTCCTCTGGAAGAAGTCCCATGGAGTTGTTCTATCTTTAAAAAGATTTTGTTAGTAGGGTAGCAAATGAGAATCTGCAGTTTGATATTAAGATGTTGGTTGGTTTTGGTTTTTTTTTTAAAGTTCAGTGAGAAGAAGTTGGCAACTTAAAGAACGGCTATGAAAACATTTTGCATTTCTGAAATGTACGGATGAGACAAATGCAACAAGAGGTTGGACTGTCTGTACATTCTGATCTGAGGGTGAAACATGACTGAAATAGTTGCAGTAGTAACCTAGAAATTCAGAGAGAATTTTTCTCATTCAGGAACTCCTGAGATATTTAGATCTTGAGAAGCCACATGCATCACTACAGCCGAAGAAGTAGGACTGGAGAAATGAAGGAGCAAATTGAGTTCAACACCTTTTGTTTTAATGTCCTGTTCTAGTCACCAGGAAATAAGGAAAGCCTGTACTTCCTGAAAACTTCTATATTTTAATCAGAAGATAGTACTAAGGACTTTATCAACACTGTCAGTATTTTGGAGAAAAATTATTCAAAATGGAAAATGTTGTCGAGGTTCCTGTATATGTCAGTTGTGTTTCTAGCTGATGGAATTTGCAGTAGGACTGGAAATGGGTTGTTCAAGCTCTGGTCTCTTATTATTGCTCTGCTTTTTTAGAAAAACACGTTGCCTCTTAATGAAAGTGAAAGATGGCCGTCCTTTTGCTATGCTCTTTCTTTCAATATGTGTTTTGTTAACTTTAGACCATCCCTAGTATGAAGTCTGGAGAAATTTTGATGATCTAATTAACCCTTTTTTTTAGGAGATTTTTTGTACTTTTGAATCTGTTTCAATACTTTTATGAAGGGCAGAAGGAGCTGAATTCTGCATCATTCCAATTTTCTCTGCACTTCATAGGGTGGAAATAAGGGATCTAATAATTTTGGTGGAGGAAGTAGTATGACAAAACCAGTTTGTGTCTTGCTCCCTTACTACAGTTTTGTGAAATACATCACTTTGGTGAAACAGAAATAGTAAGACTGACTGAATAATAATTGCTGAAGTTAAAGAAATCTGGTATTTTTCCCTACAAATGTGATCTCAAACTTTATGGTTCCTTATCTATATCTATGCCACACCCAAAATTAGATCCTAAGACTTGATCTGGTTGCAGCTCAGTCCTGATTAGTTTTACTGAGGACATATAATGTTTGTTCAGAGTGAAATCCACGTGTTAATTAAGACTGACATACTTATTTTAGTGCATGTAGAGTTACAGAGAGATGACTGTTGAAAAATAATTACTACGAATCAAATTTAATGGCAGTGAAGTCCTGGAAGTTGATCTATAAATTAATAAGCTGCTTAGATTAAGAATGTTCTCTTGACTCTGGGTTTGATTAATTGCTTCCATTTGACTGGAATCAGAGATATGGTTTGATGAAAAATTTCATAGGATAAAAGTAACTAATGTACTCCTAAAACTATTTTATATCCTTCCCATCTCCAAGCAAATGAAGACTCTTACAGGATTTTGTTTTAAGCAAACACAGGTTTTAAAACTGTTAAGCACAAAGTTCTAATGCCAGTTTCAGGCAGTCTTGGTCTGGGAGCTTGAGGTTTAAATTTGTGTATAATCATCTAAGATGAAGCTGATGACGTATCACTGTGTATAGATAACTTTTAAACTAAATGTTGTCCTACTATCAATTTAGTAACTTCATCTTTTTCAGACTTGGAGATTTTTCAGTACAAGGTGTTAGTATAACTTTCTGAATGGTCATGTAAACGCTGTTGTATGCAAAAAAAACAAAACAAAACAAAACAAAAAACCACCACCCCAAAAACCCAAAACCAAACCTGGAAAAAGCTTTGGGATTTATCAGTTTGTTTATCATTCAAGGTATCCATCTCGTATTGAGAAGATAGATTATGAAGAAGGGAAGATGTTGGTCCATTTTGAACGTTGGAGTCATCGCTATGATGAGTGGATTTACTGGGACAGCAATAGGTTGCGACCCTTGGAGCGACCAGCATTAAGGAAAGAAGGGCTGAAAGATGATGAAGAATTTGTTGTAAGTGGCACATTTATTTTGTCTTTGACTCTTTTTTTTTGTAAACTGTCCTACTTGTTTTCCTACATTAAATCTCTAGCACATAATGTTTAATTATTTTTAGGAAAAAAATCTAAATGATTAAAATATTAATGACTATACTTGCATAAAATAGGATTTTAAACCTGGAGAAGAAGTCCTAGCTCGTTGGACAGACTGTCGATATTACCCTGCGAAGATTGAAGCAATTAATAAAGAGGGTATGTATTCATGTGTGGTCATTGGTAAGGACTGTTTGCATATGCTATGCTGTAGCTGTAATCTATTGAAAAAAATGACATGCGTATAAAGCTTTCCTCCCTGCCTCAATATTAAGTGGAAATGTTTTTATTCTGTCGAATTTAGCAAGATGTTTGTCTTTTAGCTGTGTGAAATTAAGCAATTGGAATTTTTGCTGGAAGACAAAATGCTTAATGTTTCCTCAACGATGAGAAGAATATCCTGTGTATGGTGCTACAGATATTTTGTATTGTTGTTGATTTGGGCTAACAATATATTTAAATTTTCGAAATTGTTTTAGGAATGGTAGGTGTCTTCAAAGTTCCATTTATTGAGGAAAAATGATGGAAACGGGAATAAAGGAACAACTTGGATACAGTACTTTACAGTGGGGTGATATTTCTAATGAACATAAGTAGAAGTTGAAGTTTTTACTGTAGTTTAAAGCAAATGAGGATTTGATTGTGAATTGATTTCCCTGTTGTGGCAATGTAAATATTACATAATTCTTCCAATGAATTATAAGCAAAAATGACACAGTAGCTTAAACATGCTTGAAATTGTCCAAGTGGACAAAAACCAGCTATATAAAAGCAGGGTTTCATTGAGGCTGGCGTTTATTTTTCTTAAAATTCTCAACCCTTACTGTAGGTAACACCTGGTTACTTTGTTCATATAGCCTACAAAACATTTTGCTTAAGCTTTCATAGTAACAAGATGTGTTTTTCTTAACTACTCATAGTGATTATATCAATCCTCTTCTAGGAACTTTCACAGTACAGTTCTATGATGGTGTTATTCGATGTCTTAAGAGGATGCATATCAAATCTATGCCAGAGGATGCAAAAGGGCAGGTAAGAATACTTTAGGTATCTCTTTGTTAGGTATTATATTGATTATTTTTTTAATATCTTGAATAAATGTCATCTGGCACAACTAGCTGTAGATTACAGTCTTTATTCTAGGTCCTGCACTGCCTTGCTTCACCAGTTCTATGGATGATGCCCCAGAGCGTGCTGCTCAAGTAGTCTTGTCGCTACCTGAAATGTCTAGCTGCCATACACTCCATTGCTGACTAATCTGTTCCCAGAGTTTTGTCTTGCAGAGTTTACAAAACCAGGGACATCCAGAGACTTTTTTCCTCTGGTGTCCTTTCAGAAAAAAACTTTAGCTTGTCAGTAGTCTGTGCTGGCTATTTATTTATTTATTCCCCTGCCCCATCTCTTTTGTTTGCTACTGTGGTAGCTTTTTGCCCATGTGTTCTTATTAATATGACTGTTCTGTGGGGGTTTTCTCCCCTGTATCAGAACTTTTGGGGATTCAGACAAATAAGTATTTCTTTCTCTGATAAAGTCCAGCTGCTTTTAAAGAAAAGATGCTGAGTAGAAATGGAGGGAAGCTGTGAAGTAGAGGATATGATTTAGTCACTAGGCATATCTTTATTGAAACAACATTGAAAACTGTTAACGTGCTTTCAGTGCAAATACCATTGCATTTATCTTGCATGGTAACTGTATTCTCATAGTTAATGAGAAATTACTCCACTGAAACTATTTGAGACTGGGAGACAAGAAATGTGAAAACACTGTTATTTGCTCCCAATTTTCATTAGAATACTCCTAACTTGGCAAACAAAATTCAGGTATTTCATAATTACTGTTGTAACCATCCAGATCGTGACAAGGGCAGATGGATAAGTGAAATGGCTTGAAAACATTACTGTATCTTGGCCTCCAGGTTACAGGTAGCTGTATACTGGGATTGATCATCTATGCAAAGAACACTGGGACTTTGTGCAGGCAATGCTGCACTATTTAAACTGTGTTTCCTTAAAGAGATTAAACTGAAATCCATGGTCCTGCTAACACTGGCTTCTTGCTGCAGTCTTACAATAACTCCACTGGACCAGAATGTAATATTTCAAACAATATTTTCAGTATGACAGTGAGTTAGGAAGCTGGAGTATTTAATTTTACTTCGTAACAAGGAAAACTTGGGTAATGTGGTTGTGACTGAACTGAAATAGCCCTTCTGTGACAACGTAAAGTCGTCCCTTACTTGGTTCTGTGCTTTTTCTAGGTAGCTATGTTGTGTCTAATCTTGAGTTATTACTTTTAGGCTACAGGCTTTTTCAGCTTCAGAAAAAATAGTAAATCCATTTCTGAGCGACTGTTTTGATGTCCAGACATACTTGATGGCAGTCCAGCTCATCTAGTATTCCTATTTTTTCGCAGTGGTTAAGAGTTATGGTGTCAGTCTCATGCATCTCAGGGGCTGAATGTAGGTGGCTTCAATAAAGTCTTGAGAAAGAATAAGGAGACCAAACTTACACTTTCTGAGATGGATTTAGCATTTTTAAGTTGTATTGCAGCAAAACCAACACCAATTACGCTTTCTAGAATGCTAATTGATACTAGTCGTAGCATTTCATTTTGCAAAATTAGTTAGGCATGAAGTTCTGAAGCTTTCAAAGGCAAAGATACTTTTTTTCTGCAACAGCTCCTACATCATTATGCTACTGTAAAATGTTTGTTTTTCAAAATATTTTTGTGGTATTTTGGAATAAAAATGTGATCCAAGATTTGGTTTGAAAATCAGTTATCTGAAACTGAGCTTTATACAAGCCTAGAGCTCAAATTAATGTTTTGAGTTTTTTGCATTGTTTATTTTATAAGAAGACATTTACTAAAAATTATGTAAATATTTTGAAAAAATGCGAAGAATATAGCTTGATTTGAAAAATAGTGGAGCTGGCAGATCCAAAACTTCATGCTTAGTTTAAGCCTATGTCTTGTTTTTTTTCTGTTTCCAAAGAAAAAAATACATTTCAAGAGACGAGCGTAAGCTTAAGATACTTCAAGTTCTAGGGCATTAGCAAATTTAACAAATGTAAGATCTGTTTGGAAGGTGTGTGCTAAGCATGCAGAATTTAATTACCTGGAGAAAGATAGGTATAGATTAGTTTAGTTAATTCTTTGATTTGAGCTTAGTGTGTCTTAAAGGAAGAGATTGTAAACACTGTAACACTCAAATTATTTTTGAGTTGCAGCAGAAGTGTGTTTTAATAAGACTCAGCTGTGAGGGTGGAAAGGCAAAATTTTTTAAAAATTGAGTGGAAAAATATTTGTGTGGTTCAATGCAATGAGACTATAGGTTAGGTTGCTCTGCAGATAAGCACAAATTAATTGAAATCACACAGAAATGTGGCTAACATAGTACAGAGAAAATAAAAAAGATGGGGATATTGAGACTGCCCTTGTGAGAGCACATATGAAGTATTTGGATAACTTACTTTTTCTGTTTCATGTTTTTTGTTTTATCTTCGATATAATTAGGCGCGCGAGAGGGAGCAGATAGCGCCGGAGCTGAGATTAGTGACGGAAATCGAACCAAAAGAAGTGAGTTTTGAGGAGGGTTTTGAAGGAGAGGGAGGGGACTTGGCACACAGGAAGAGGAAGCTGAGGAAAAAGCATGGATTTGCGATTGGGACAGAGGAAAAAAGATGTGACAGGAGACAATGAGAGCCAAGATGTAGGTGGGGCAGACTGTTTAGAATTCAAAGGTGAGGGTAAGGATTCCAGGCTCGATGTGGAATCAGCCAGTCAATAGACTGATGATATTTTATGTATGTGTATGTATGAATGTGTGGGCGTTGGGAGTTGTGATGTGTCAGGAGAGGAAAAACAGCTGAATCTTTAGTACCGTAGAGAAGCAGAAAGGTGGTGATTGTAGGCAGGTGAAGGGAGAACGATGTGTGTGTGCGTTCTGCTATTGGCACAAGGGCTGGTTTTTAGAAATTATTCTGGTTTTTGCCTTCCCACTGTTGCAGGTTTAACATTATGCAAAGGAATACTTTAAAATGCAAGTGTTTTAGTCAACTGATGTGTAAGGCTATTGGGTAATTTCTACTAACATTATTTCTTGATCGTTCAATTTCCTGTGCTTTGATTTAGTGAAGCTATTTAGCATAATGACAGTTTTCCCCAGTAGTGATAAAGTAATGTTTTGTCTTCTAACTACCATGTCCCATTACTTCTCTCCTGTCAAATTTCTTAGCTTACTTGAAAGATAAATTTTAGTAAGAATAAAAAAAGAAGGAAATACACATTTTTAAAAAAAATTATATATGTACAAGAGAAACTTTCACTGGCGTGAGTTACTGTGTGGGAGGCGGGAAATCAGGCTGGATGGTGCAGACTAACTGTTGCAGAGTTACAAAACCACAGCCAGTAGAGCGACAGTATCAGGACATGAGGGACAAGAAGAGAAGACTTCTAGGAGGATTTTGCTTTTAGTTTATTAATTTGTGATGTGTTCATATTTGGGCCCTTGGCTTTGTATATACGGAATGCTCTCGGGAAAAGTCCTGCTATTAAAGATTTGCACCTAGTTTCTGCGATATCTATGATATTTAGTGTCCTGCTATTATGGTTGACAGGGTAGATATCATAAAACAGCCCTGAGACAGATTTCAGAATTCATTGTGCTTTAGGCTCCCACTGTTATTCCCCCATTTTTTGTTAAATTTTTCTAAAACTTCTGAAAAAGGCACGAATGCATCCTGTTCCTGTGCTCTTCAAAAGAAATATAATCACCTTAGCATCTTAGAGGTAAAATAGTTCTCGTGGATCAGGAGCTGTGCAGCTGAGCAATCACTCTGCAGGAGTTCAAGGTTAAAAAGCAGGAATTACCTGGGTCACTTTAATGACTATATATTTACTCCAGAGTCAAAATAAAAATGGACCCACAGAGTTTCTGGCCAATTCAGAATCACAAAATTTTTGCAGTTGGAAGGGACCTCTTGAGATAATCTTGTTCACCTCCCTGCTCAAGGTTCTCTTCACTGAGTTTGAATTTATATGTTAATCTAGAAAAAAAGTGTAACTGTCGCCATAATTAATGTCTCTCTGCTCTGGCTTCTGAGTGTTTAACCTTTGTTTCCTTCATTGTTACATGTATCCTGCTACCCTTTGTAAGCCCCATGTCTTAAGGAAAGTATCCAAACAATGAAATAAAATGCAAACAAAAAAACCCATTCATATTGCACCAGAACAACTACTGTTAGAACAGGATACTTAGTTCAGTGTGGTCCTTGAAGCTTGATATCTTTGGAAAGCTTCCGATTTCAGGGTGCTTAACTTGACTGAAAACTAAAATGCTGTTTAGAAGCTGTTTTGATGCAGGCTGCCCTTCCTTTGCTTCCCACTTTTATCATAAGATCCAAGCTCTAGCCATGTTACTGATCCTCTTCATCCCTTGGCCAGGGTACAGTGTAAGACTTCTACTCTCAGGTCTCCTAACTCCTCACCAGCACAAATAGCTCAATCCTTTTTTTGTACTGCTGGATGGGCAAGGCTCTGGATGGACTGGAGCTAATGTGTGTGCTCGTTTTGGCTGGCCAAAAAAGAGGTATGTGTGTTTTTGATTGACTATGCAGCTGGCAGTTAGACACGCTCTTTGTGGCTGGCATGTCACCAAATGGCCGTGGTAGTTGCCTGTTGTGTAAGCATTGCCGAATCGCTTCCAAACTTCTGTGCTGCTAGCTAGACTGAGTGTATGCATCTTGCATTGACAGTTTGGACACAGAACACTTCATCTTAGAGGAATCAAAACTGTTGGTGTTTCAAAGTACATAGCTTGACGCAATGTAGAAGCATAACCTATGTAAAGCAGCGATTTAAAAGTATTGAGCTATGGAAAAGGAAAAGCATAATACAAAGAAGAGTAATGCTTTGTATTTTGTTGTGCTTTTCTCATACATCAAAGAAAGCAAATAAACCTCAGTAGAACAGAAATTTGAAAGATTTATAATACATAATGAGTGGGGGAAAAGTTGCATTGAAACAAGATCTATAAAATCAAGATGCTTAAGATGCCTCGCATGATAACATAACAACAAGGAAACAGTCCAGAATAAAATATAGCCTGTTCACACTTAGGGGGGGGAAAAAAAAAAGCTTTACTATTTGTAAAGCACTCATGCAAAACTAGACAAAAAAATATCTTTATTGTACCTTTTTTATATGTGGTAGTACAAATCTGCAAATATTCTTGTAGCCAAATTGCCATGTAGTAAATTAACTATCGTTCAAAACACTCAGTTGCTTAGTGCTTACTGGTGGAGGATGAACGTTGCTACTGGTTTTTATATTGTGTATAACTTCTTCATGAAAAAATTCTGTACCTTGATGTTATAGAAGATCTGAAAGAAGACTTTAGTAAAAAGGATCAAGTTAAAAATTTTTGCAATCTGCTTGATCCCTGGCACTCAAGAGACATAACGCAGGAGTCTGATCACTCCAAACTAGTGGAAAGAGCTTGGCTCAGCCTTGGAATTATTTAGTTCTCTCTGTTGATTTATAGGTGGCTAGACTTCATCTACATGCCAAAAAGTAGATGAATTTGGGTTGTATGTTCTGTTGTTCGCTCCTTGGATGTTTCTGTATGGTCAAATAAGCCATTATTCAAAATGGCACTTTTATTACCTTAAATGTGGATTATGAAATTCAATCATATTATAGAGCACTTTATTGAAATTATTGAATGAAACTTGTGATGTGTAATACGAAAAGAGTGCTATTTGTAGTTATTCTAGAAACACAGATATAATTAAAAAAGAATTGTCCCTGCTTTATCAATTTAATTCAGGAAGAACTCTGCCCAATCATGCAGCTGGCTGGACCATGCTTTGAGTTGATTGTAGTTTTGAATAATAGTTAAATTCGAGCAACAATGGAATTGGTGTATTTCACAGCCAGAAGGGTAAGAAAACAGTCAGTGTTCTGGGTTTGGGAGCTTCTGGGTTTCTAAAGCTAGGATACATGAAATAGATAGCAGGGAACGTGTGCAGCCAGAATTGTATATGCATTGTGTTTTTTGAAGGTTTTTTCTTTTTGCTTTTTATCCATGTGGCATACTGGTAGTACTTCAAGTTTATTTAGGCAATTTGGGAAACTCATTTTACCACTCTTTGAGTAGTAGCTATAAAAATAAATTCAACTACTCTTGAATGTTTCTAGATGAAGTTTCACTGGGTTTATAAGTATTTTCTGTTTGAATCTCAGGCACTTTTTAATACTTACTGTGTTTTCCTTTTTGGAGGACTGGATAGCTTTGGTCAAAGCTGCTGCTGCAGCAGCAGCCAAGAACAAAGCAGGAAGTAAACCTAGAACCAGCGCAAACAGCAATAAAGATAAAGAGGACAGAAAATGGCTAAAAGTTCCTTCAAAAAAGGAAGAAACGTCAACCTCTACAATCATGCAGGAAGTCCAAAAAAAGGAAGAGGAGCCTACATCTAGTGACACATTTGGTAAAACCAAATTCTGCACAAGATAAAATAGGTTTTTCTGTAATGTTGAAGTAGAATTTCTGTGTTACTTTTGCAATTAAGTAAGAACGAATATTTCTAGAGGAAGATGTCTGTTTTGCTATTATGATAACTTTGATACATAACATTAATCACTTCAGTGACAATTTTTATCAGATAAATCTAGTTCAGTTTGTTTACTACTTATGAAAAACTTCTAACTAGCTCTAACAAGAGCAGAACATAGTTGTTTTTTTTTAATGACTTAATTGTACGCTTTTGTTCATATTCCTGCATCTTCTGTTGTCTGTGAGATGATCCCTGATTCTGTTCTAAGAAAAAATACTCCAATATGGATGATATGTCCATATTCAGGGATGTTTGAGACTATTTCTGGTTTGATAAGAATTTGTTTGTAATAGTCTTTAATACTACCTTTCTCATATTAAGTAAAAATTAAAAATTTTGAGGTAATCTGCATCTAATGCTTCAGTGTGTAATACTAAATCACAGAATGTGTCGTTTTCATTTTTAATAGAATTTTAAAGTTTCTTTACTGCAGTATCCTAATAGCAGTTCTGAAATACTTGAGTATTTTGGGTGTTGTTACATATTTATGAAATGTGAGTTTATTAGATTTCTCTTCTGTTTAAAAGTAGGATTTCCTGTAGTGGATGTTCCAAAGATGGCCTTTGTGCAGGCAGAAAGCACGTTATCACACAAGAGGAAAAGTAATCTAGGGAACTCATTTCAGGCAAAGAGAGCTCGTCTTAACAAGATCACTGGTAAAATGCTTTTTTACTATTATTATTGACTTTTTTCCTTTTTAATGTAGTGAAGTATACGTGCTTACATATAAGGTACTAAAGTAGAGTGATAAAAGCACATTCATGGCCAGATATTCACTACAGTCTTTTACTTGGAATCTATAGATGGTAATAAAATCTACCTTGTTTGTAAATTCAGAGAATGGTCTCAGACTTGGCTTGGTCTTTTTAGTTTTCTAGGAATGTAACCATCCAGAACTGATGAATTTCTTGAGTATGTTTTAACTCCAGCTGCACAATTTTCTTCATTATCGGGTGAATTTGGGGTTTGTACAAGTTCTTAACATGGTCGTGAATTATGTACCACTACTGTAAATGAAAGCTTTTGTTAGCTGTGGAAAAACTAAATGTTTTGTCATAGTTTGTCATAAAGGAAAACTGTTGCTGAAAAGAGTTTACAGTATGTCGTTTAAAAGTATGCAAGCCTAGCTACAAATTGAAGCAATGAAGATCTGAAACGTTTTTTTCGGTGCCTAAGGCATTCATTCCCTACGTTTATTACTCAGAAGTATTAATGGAAAACAAGTATGCAGCTATAGAATACATTTTATACAGTGGCTATGGAATGGAATGAT
This sequence comes from Burhinus oedicnemus, assembly GCA_008921705.1. Taxonomy (NCBI): domain Eukaryota; kingdom Metazoa; phylum Chordata; class Aves; order Charadriiformes; family Burhinidae; genus Burhinus; species Burhinus oedicnemus. The sequence goes on from VFFE01007245.1 coordinate 215,185, forward strand.
AGATAATTGTTCATATCTTTAGAAGTTGAAAAATGTGTTTTATTCCAAAATTTAATAGAAATTTACTTAACTGTGGAAAAATTATTTCAATTTGTATACCTCCTCCCCCACACCTCCCAATAAGCAAATTGTGTTGCCAGCATTGATCCTGTCAGTATTTAGGATGAGGTAATATGTTTGTATGTGTGCTGGGAAAGCATCAGGTGCTTTTTGAAAGCTGAGTGGAAAAAAAGTTGTGAAGTCTCCCCAGTTAACAGAGGGGCCCTTGGACAGATGGTAAGATAGAAATGCATTCCACTCATTCGTCTAGTAAATATTGTGTGTGAAGTCTGACAAACTTTTGTATGCTACATCTAAGAAGGGTTTTTTGTTTGTTTTTTTTTTTGTAGTAGATAGGCTATGGTCATTCATACAAAAAGTCTTACTTGTTTATATAAGTTAAAAATAACCTGTTTTACTAAACAGCGATATGAGGGGTTTTTTTCAGACTTTTTTTGGCTGATCCAGCCTTTCATAGGTGAGCAGTGGAGGGATGTTAGTAATTTTTCTCACAAGTGTGGTTCCATTTCAGTCTCTCAATCAGTACTTCAGTGTAAAGGAGAAAAAAAATGAAATGGGCCAGTATGGAATATGATATGAGGGAAGCGGTCTTTAGAAAAACCCATCTTCTGCTTCCAGGATTTTCTTTCCTGGAAGGCTTCTCATTTGGTACCAAGTTTAGTTAACAGGTGTCAACCTTATTTCTACTGTCCTTTGCCCATACTGCATACACCCTCACTTAAGTCCGATTTTAAGTGCCATGAGCACTAGAAGTATAAGATATATACTACTGATATATATTTACAGAGCTCCGTTGTTTCTTTCCAATAGCAGTTAGTAGCAGAAGATACCAAAACGAGCTGAAAAACCTATACCTGTAGAAATTACATTTTTCTGTGCTTGTGAATAGATTCTCCTTTCCTAAGGAGTTTTGTGAGAATAATAGCAGTTGGGTGGGCTCATATAGAATGAATTGAATAATCAGAAAACATAGTGTTGCAGCCATTGACTTAATTATCATTCTAAAGACAGTGTCTGTGTCTCTGCCTGTGAAAGCATACTCTGCTAGCAGAGAATATGTTACCATTCAGTGAAAATTAATTAATACTTCAATTACAAGATGAAATTTGTCATGTTTGGTAGTTGCTTTGGGTAACTGTTCTCAAATTAACATATTTCTGCAACTCATGCTGTAGAAGGGTTTTTATTGTTGCATGTAATAGGGTATTTTGAAAATGTAATTGCTGATGATCAAACTCTTTGCGGATGGAGTGATGCACTTCACTCATAAGACAGAAGCAGCAATATATTTGTTGATATAAAACAGTGATTTAACAACGTTTGATATTAAATGCGACAGTGGTTTAACAAGATTCGATGGCAAGGTGCACTTGATTATTTACTGCATAGAGGACAGGGTCAGACAAAACTGTCAGGGAGACCCTCCTGTTGAGTCACGAGGTTCAGAGCAGACCCCCTTGCTTTCTAAACTCCTCAGAGAGCAGTCTAGGTGCGACTGGATCCAGTCCTACTCCCAGACTTGGTCAGTGGTTTGCGTCTAAAGGATTATATGTGCACAATCCATCTAAGATATAATCTTAGTGAAGCTTCAAAGTTTAGCATGCTGTTAGTCACTCACTGAGGATCTGTTGCGGCAAGGAATCTCTGAACCTCGAGGAGTAGCCTTGAGAGGAGTCCCTACTGAAGAGGAGATCCTGGTGTGCAGCCCACTGCAGTGCAGGAGAGTTCAAAGGGCTCTTGGGCTGTTCACTGTGTATGAGGGTAAGATGATTGACTCATAGTCATATATGCATATTGACCACAGGTGTTAGTGTCTTCCAAATTTGGCCTGAGTCCAAGTGGCGAGCAGTGACGAGTGGTGTTCTGGAACTGGTACTACTTAACATCTTTGGTGACATGGATGTTGGGATTGAGTGCACCCTCAGCAAGCTTGCCAACGACACCCAGCTGTGTGGAGCAGTCAACACGCTGGAGGGATGGGTTGTCATCCAGAGGGACCTGGACAGGTTTGAGATGTGAGCCTGTGCAAACCTCATGAAGTTCAATAAGGCCAAGTGCAAGGTCCTGCACGTGGGTCAGGACAATCCCAAGCACAAATACAGGCTGGGCAGAGAATGGATCAAGAGCAGCCCTGAAGAGAGGGACTTGAGCGTGTTGGTGAATGGGAAGCTCTACAAGAGCCGACGATGTGCACTTGCAGTCCAGAAGGCCAACCATATCCTGGGCCGCATCAAAAGAAGCGTCGAGGGAGGTGATTCTGCCCCTCTACTCTGCTCTTGTGAGACCTTACCTAGAATACTGTGTCCAGCTCTGGAGCCCCCAATGTAAGGACATGGACCTGTTAGAGTGGGTCCAGAGGAGGGCCACGAAGATGATCAGAGGACTGGAGCACCTCTGCTATGAGGACAGGCTGAGAGAGTTGGGGTTGTTCAGCCTGGAGAAGAGAAGGCTTCAGGGTGACCTTATAGCAGCCTTCCAGAATCTGAAAGGGGCCTACGAGAAAGCTGGAGAGGGCCTTTTTACAAGGGCAGGTAGTGATAGGATGAGGGGTAATGGCTTCAAACTGGAAGGGTGGAGATTTAAAGTAGATATTAGGAAGAAATTTTTTACTATGGAGTTGATGACGCATTGGAACAGGTTGCCCAGACAAGTTGTGGAGGCCCCATCCCTGGAAGTGTTCAAGGCCAGGCTGGATGAGGCTTTGAGCGATGTGGTCTAGTGGGGAGGTGTCCTTGCCCATGGCAGGGGGGTTGGAACTAGATGATCTTTAAGGTCCCTTCCAGCCTAAACCATTCTGATTCGGACATTGACCAGCACCAGTGGTTAGGTGGGTGCATTGCCATAAATTGGTTATTGTGGTGTTATCTGTTTCCCCCAAATCCACTCTAACCAGATGCATCCATCACAACTGCCACTGGTGGTTATTACTTGAGCAGGGTTGCGGGAAAAGGTCAGGTTGGGTGGGGGAAGCACAGTGTTACACTCTTGCTATGGGCTTATTTTTTATGCTTGAAATATTGTAAATTGTCGTTTGTATCTCCAGCATGAGCTTTTGGATTTGAAGGAAGGTTGGGAATCATGCGGGTGTACCCATTAGAATGGCTACGAAAGAATCATAAAGTATTGTAGCTGTTAGGACAACGTTCATTGACCAAGTGTCTTATGGCTGTTTTGGGGAAATACAGCAAATAACATGGCCGTAGGAGGCTGTCTGAAGGGAACAGTTTTCTGGATTTCAATTCAGTATTTGTTGCAGAAGGTTCTCCTTGTCTGCCCCAAGGGCCACAGCTGCATCTGGTGTTCATTGCTCACCATTCAACAAAATAAAGTTGCTTCCTTTGCTCCTTTTTCTTCTGCTACTGCCACTGGGGGAAGTTATATTTCCTGAAGGTGAAGGATATCTCCTGCTAAGCATGTATTAATGTCTTCTTCCAATTAATTTGTGCCTCTGTGGGAATGCTTGCTTCTGCGTTTCCTGCTACAGCACTGATACCTAAAAGAACAGATAACATCTGCAGCAAGCTTACAGAACAAAACATTTCTGGTTCTCTGTGCCATCCCATGCTTTTTATTTGTTACGTGCTGTTACTGACAGGGGGTGGTGAATCTGTAGTCCTACTGCTGTACTGTGGAGTTGTTTTGTCTTTTGACAGGCGTGGCCATTGGTTTGAAGGATACTTAATGGGGTAGATGAGAAGGAAATAGGGTTATATTTTCACAGATCTAACAGTCTATGTTTATTTCATGGCTTTTAATATAATAGGGCTAAGTAAGTTACTGCTTTTCGGTTAATCTATTTAGCTGTAAAATCACTTAGTTTGCATCTCTTGTTATGGATGTGGTGTTCTGAAAAAGTTCATTTAAAACATAACTACTTTCCAGTAAACTGAAGCATAACTTAATCTAATGTAAAAAGTAAATGAAAAAAACCACCTAACTTTTACTGTGGAATGCTGAAATGTGATAGCTCTAGCAAAATACCACACTGTGTTTGGTGTGCATGTTTGTTTTTTTTAATGTCCTAAACACTTCCTGAGAGCCCAGGCTTCACTAATTTATAATTCCTTGGTCATTGTGCACTGTAAATTTATTTTGAGGGTATCTAATTTTTCATGGAATGCAATAGGAATGTCCTGTGGATCTGTCAGCTCAAGTTATTTTTAAGGACTTAAGCTCTCCACCCCCATGTATGACATTCCTAGGGATTATAATAGTAACTTTTATTCAGATTTGTGTTTTTCAGGTTTCATCAATTCTACTTTGTCATATGGCATAGAACTTTTTATTTTTCTGCATGCTTAGGTAGTTGAAGTTATTGTGTAAAGCAGAACTGAAGCTATTGCTATATGCTTAGCCAGCAAAAAGCTTCCTCATATTTATGTTGCCCTGTCTTTTACAGATTTTTTTTTTTTATAGTAGTGATATTGTATATGAGTTCATGAATGAAGTGACATATTCTGATGTATTTGCTTCTAATACAGTCTTATTATTGAGGTAATTTGGGAGCTCCACTGCTGAGAATATTCATTTGGAAATTAAATCCCTTGTTCTATTCTGCCTAAGAAAGGTTTGCATGTGTTAGATTTAAGAAGTAGTAATACAAATTCTGATGGAAATTTCTTAAAGACTGGAAAGGGGAGAGATAGAAAAGGTTTGTAAATAATTTTGATCTCTCAATTTACTTAAGTATCATAGGCTTGGTTTTAAAGCCCAAGCGCTTGGACCTTGAAGGGATGGGGAGGCATTATTTTACAATTGATAATTTGATTTTTATCTTGTTAGTGGAAATGCCAGAGAAGTACCTTTTGTGAAAGGGCACCATCATGGGAACATTCTTTACCTTTTTGTTTCTTCTAACTTAAAGTGTTCAGCTTTCTGTGGAACTGTGTCAGAGAGAATTATGTTGTAGCTATAAGCAGTTCATATTTCTTATCTCACTGTTTTGCTTTGTTTTCCCCAAATTCTTGTTGCAAGCTGCTTCTAATTAAAAATCTCTGCAATTTTTCTCCTAAGGTTTGTTGGCATCCAAAGCTGTTGTTGCAGATGGTGCTGAAAAAAAGGAAGGCAACAAAGAAACAGCTCCAGTCCTGGAGCAGGTATGAAATGGTAGAGTTTGATTCTTTTGCAAGGTTCCCACTGGAGTGTGCCATGGAGAGATAGTACCTGCAACATTAAAAATTGCCCCTTCAGATATAATAGGGAACTGAAAATTGATCTTATGTTTACATTTCTGGCAGAGCCAGAAGTATGGAATTTAATTGTCTCTAAACACAGTGTTGACTTGAATTTCAGTAATGAGCTTTTATGTTAGAAAACAGAGAAAAATAAAGTCTCTTTGCAACAAATGTGAGGAGACCCGTGTCGCAAGGTCCAGTTTTATAGCTGGAACCATGTGGCTGGCTTAGGAAAAGGCCCTTACACAAATTTGATTTGTGTTTGAAACAGGGTTTTTGACATCAAGTAGAACTTCTTTTCAAAGAAGTTTCTTTTATATTGTAAGAATTTGGTGGTGTAGGCTTGTATGTGTTTTATGAACTGCTCAATGAGCCATACATTTTGCAAGGGTGTGTATTTTAATAAATACAAAAAAGAAACTTTTAAATAATGTTAAGGGTCTGATTTTTAAACCTGCGTATTTGCAGGACCTGAAGGCTGCCGTTTTCTTTGGCTTGTTCTATTGTGTTCAGGCATTGCTTGACTCCGAGTCGTGCATTATCTTGCATATTAAAAGGGCTGAATGCCTAAGCCTGGTAAAGCAAGCTAAGGATGAACAGTAGTCTTGATTCAGGACATCCTTGTTTTCCAGTTATTTAAATCAGAGCCTTAATGTAGTTTTAATACAGCTTTTTTGTATTCATTTTCATTCTTCTTTAACAGCAGCATTTGAATGAAATAACCTTGCTGCCCACAATTCTTAAAAGAACACTTCTGTTTTTAAGCCCCGGCACACTCTATGAACAGTCCCTACCCCAAACTTTATTTGATATTTTGGTTGTACTGATTTAGAGCTGATACATAATTTCATTGCTGTGGTTTTTCCATTGACACCGCATTGGATGCAAGTCTTGTCAATGGAACGTGATTTTCTGTTTTTAATGCTGTCACTGTAACGGCTGACTGAGCCACTACGGTGTCAATGCATTGACCGATATTTTGCATAAAGGTTTACAATGTATTGACATGACATTCCATTTCTCAAATTTTTGCATATTAAAGATGCTATGATTTTATTGCTACTGTGTGTGATATTTTCAATGTGCAAAAAACTGTGAAATGGCTTACAGCATGTTGTTTTTGGAAGAATCATTACAATGTAAATCTTATCATGCAGAATCCCATTACGGTGAATGGGACTTTGTGGTTTACATAGACTGTGTATGCAACAGTATAAACTACAGTGCATATTTACTAAAAAGTTTTTGTTACTTCTTAGACTTAGTAACTCGGCTGTTTCTGTTTTATTGATTAGATATTAAAAAAGATGTCTCTGTCATTGTTTACATGCTAATGGTCTGAAAAAGCTCATTTTTGGGAATCCTAGTTAAGCTCCTTTAAAGAGGCATCTAAAATCCCAAATTGTCCTTTTCCTTTGCTTCTAACTAAAATCAGAAACCTCACAAACATTTAAATTATTAACCATGGGGAAGAAGATTTTTGAGCTTAAAGCTTTTTTCACTAATTTCCTGCTCAAACTCAAATTAAAATGGCCGAGTTATAAACCTCCCCAAAAGGTTTTCCAATAGCAAAGCTGACATTCCTTAGAGGTTTTGTCTGCTGCTGCTATAAAGTTGAATGGGTAAAATATCTTGTAGGTTTTTTTTAATAATATGATCCAGAATGTGGTAGAAGTATTCAGGCCAGTAGCCGAAAACTGACTTTGTTGATGGAAGTTTATTTTATTTATATTTATATATTTTTAGTTTACAGTTGTCTTAAACCCAAACCTCAGACGATTAGTTGCAGATACAGTAGTTTATTTAACTGTATTAGGGTATGTCATGTTATTTCCTTTTGATCAAGACCTGATTAGTTGAATAACATTCATTCATTAAGGTTTTTAATGTTAATTTGTCCTGTTAAGAGGTTAAGCACCTTATCAAAATATTAATTTAATTTTTTTAATCTTGTTTAAATAACTTTGTAATTTGAAAGTAATGGATGCTGTAGTAATGTCTCTTTCACATCTGTGAAGATGAACAATAAAATTGTTTATTTACAAGTTATGACTCTAATTAATTTCTGGTAATACCTCTCATAACCAGCATAGGTATACTCTACAGTTCATGGATTATTTTATTTAAATGAATAAACTGCACTTAGTACATGTGTAATTGAGTTATTCAAGGTAGAACTGATGTCTGCTGAATGGGATGTTTTGCACCGGATCTTTACATGATAATTCCAGCGAGCTATTCATGTAGTGTTCAGGGGTGCCCTTTTACAAGCACAGAATGTGCTTTTGGGTTTTTTGTTTTGCCTTTTTTTTTCCAGTGGAACATGGAAAGTTCCAGTGGAAAATAAAATTGTGATTTATAACAAAACCCAGTAATACTCTCAAATCATCAGAGGTGGCTTTTTAGTTTGGATAAAGTGGTGCACGCATTCTAGAATTATCTTTCTCCTTTCTTAGTTACGGTTTTATTAGGTGGTACCATGCTGTGTGATGTAACTGGGACAAGAAAGGGGATAGGTTTAAGAAATGTTCAGATATTTTAGTTTGCCGTTACTGGGCAAGTTGTAACACATGCACAGTTTATTCAGTAAAGTCGGAAGATCTTTCTTCCAGTTAAAAATCTAAAATGCTAATGTCTGTCAATGCATGCTAATTGTCTAAAAAGAATACTTCAATATATGTGTTAAGAAGGATGAAAATTGATGAAATTGGAAAGCTGCATTATATGTTGATTTTTTTTTTTTCTTCAAAATGTTTTAACTCTCTATCTGCTCATTTTTCCCCAACAGTTAGCAATCTATTTAACCCTGTGGTGCTAGAAGTTGTGATTTCTTCATGTGTTTGCACAAACATATAATGTGGTGAAATCCAGACTCCCAGCACTGAAAGGGGTTGTGTGAGAGTGTGTTCAGTATTTGGAAACTTTTTATTGTTTTCAGACATTCCTTAAAGGAGCATTATCAACATTTTCAGGTTCTTCTCTAAAAATGAAATCCATATTACATGTAGTTTTCCTGAGTAACATTTTAAATTTTTTTTGCTGTGGTCAGAGAAATGACTTTGAAGGGAAAATCTTGGCAACTTTTTTTTAGAACTCCAATCCTCTAACAAAGATTGCTTCCTCATAGCAGTGCAAAAGCCTGTTGGAGTTCAAGGAGGATCGTCCAGATGCTCCTAGTCATATAGTTTAGTTTTGGGTTTTTCTGTGAGGAGCAGGGAGTCGGGCTCGATGATCCTGATGGGTCCCTCCCAACCTGACATATTCTGTGATTATAAATCAGTGTAGGTATTCTAGCTTGTAACAAGTGTTCTCTGAGTTACACTTTGAGACAGCAGTGACAGTCGGGGTCTACTGAAGATGAAAGAGACAGAAACTAAAAGGACTTCGATGAATTTTTAAAATGGGAATAGAGGAAAAATGTTTTGTTTTCAGGGTTTTTGCAGGTATTTCAAGTAGGAAGAAATGAGGGTGTTCTGAATACTGAAAATAATTGATAGTGCTCCTTTAAAAAAAAAAGTTTAATGTGATACATTTTAAATAGTTTTCATTTGTATTGAAAATGATGTTGCTTTAAAATGTGTTTTGAATACTAAAGTTGCTTTTAAAAAGATCAAAATAGAATACAAGAACTACAGCGAAGAAACTGAAATAAAAGTATCAATTTTTTATTATTTATTCAGGAGATTGCACCTAAACCACAAAGTCAGAAAAAAAATGAAGCTGATATTAGCAGTTCTGCCAACATTCAGAAACCTGCACTGTTATCCTCAACTTTGTCTTCAGGAAAGGCTCGCAGCAAGAAATGCAAACAAGAATCTGGAGATTCTTCTGGGTGTATAAAGCCCCCTAAATCACCACTTTCCCCAGAATTAATACAAGTCGAGGATTTGACGCTGGTCTCTCAGCTTCCTTCTTCTGTGATAAATAAAACTAGTGAGCACAGACATTTTAAAAAAAATACCGTAATTACTTATAAGAGATACACAGAAATTTTTTTTGGTTGTAAATGGCTATTGCTTTTAAAAATGAATCTGCTTTAAATAAAAGGTCCAAGTGGGAGAATTAGGGGTAGCTCAGTATTTTAAAAGTCAAGTCACATAATAAGGCATATGAATTACTCTACCCGAAATAATACATTTAAATAATACATTTATATTTAGAGTCGTGGCTTTTAATGGTTGGCTTTCCCTCCAGCTTAAACCTCCACGTTAGTATTAACAGTAATACAGGAAAAGTCAATCCTCTCTTCTGAAGGGGCCTGATTCATTAAAAAGAAAAGATGTACACCTTGGTTGTGGACCTTCCCTTCTCTCAGAAATTCCACCTTCAGCAGGCTGATGTGCTGTCCCTGTTGACTGTGGCGTTCTTCACCTTATGTGGTATTTCCTGCAAACATGATGTGAAAGAGAAGATTGGTTCAAGATCTGTGGTGGGGAAATATAAAAAAATCAGGTTTCTTTGTCTCAGAAAAATGCCATAGGTGTTCATCTTCTTAACATGTGTAACTGACTTGCAAAGTACCAAAATACTGGTTTTCAGAAGAACAGGGAAAGGTTTATGCCACATCCTTGAATATGCTATTTTTTCTGACTATTAAAATATTTCTATACTTTTTTTTTGAGATTACATTAGGTTTTTAGTGTTGCTTAGGGTCAGGCTCTTTGTTGCCTGAAGAACATTAAATGAGGCCAAGAGTTGAAATAAATGTGGGTTCCAGTAAGTCAAAAGCTACGTTTTTATTTCACTTTTAGAATAGTGATTGAGGATGGAAGACTACCTGCATCGTGTGTTCCTCTTAACCTTGATTTGATATTTTCCCTTAAGAGATTAAGTTTCTTGTAATCTTTTCTCACAGATAAGTTTAAATGAATGGGAGAGGGAGGGGTGCAAATTCAGCCATCTTTATTTATTCAGGACACGTTGGTATAAATTGTATTTTGTCCCCACAAAATATTACCGGTCTTCTGTATTGTAATATGCCTTCCCTCCCCAACCCTAAAACAATGGTAAGTAGTTTTCCTTGAGCATGTTTGTATTTTAGATTAAGTTAGACTTCTCTGTAGCAATATTTAAAAATTAGCTAGTTTTAAAATTGTTTACTTAATAGCTTAGGTCTTGTTAGTGCTTTCTTTTAATCTTTGGCTTCTGAGTCTTTGCCACCTCTAATGGAAATTTAATTTTGCTGTCTCTTTATTTTTAAATCTGTACATCTTTGACTGTAAAAACAGCTTAAGAAAAGGAGAGAACAAGTGATTTACAATGTAATGATAACTTAAATGCTTTTCTAAGGCGAAAGTTTGTGAAACTAGGTAAAATTGGAGAGGTGTAGGAGACTGTGGGTTTTTTTTGTTTTTAATGAATCAGGCCTATATTAACCTATATCAATTCCCCCCCTCCTTTTTTTTTTTTTAAATTAGTTTCTTGAGCCTTCTTACTGTGCCATGCATTGGCAGTGTGCATTTGAAATATAGTTGGAGTATTGATATCAGGTTAGCAGAAGATGGGAGGTGGGGTATAAAATTAACCACCGCTTTTGATTATTTTTTTTAAGTTGTATGTTACCACTATCCATGACTTTTTAGGTCTTTAACTGTGATCATTTGTTCTGTTTACTGTTAAATCCTATTGCCCCCTTCCATTAGAAGTAGCCTACTCTCATGGGTTATATGGGAGGGTTGCTTATTGTAAGTACACTGTTTGCATAGAACAACAGCCTTTATCAGTGGGGAAGTACATGCCCTAATATAATTATAATAAGCAAAAAGCAGAATCATATCTTGAGCATAACTCTTTTTGCTCTTGGTAATCACAGTTTTTAATTACTTTTACCAGTTCTGCTGTGATTACCAGCTCTGCAAATAAGAGCTACTTAAAGCACTCCCCATCTTTAGATCTCGGATACTGCGGTAAGATTATGGTATATCTCTCTGCTTCATGAACATTGAAAGATCTCTTTTTAGGTCCATCACAGCCAGTGAATTCCCCTAGATCCTACAAACATAGCCAACGGAGAAGAAGATCACAGCGTTTAGCCACTTGCTCCTTGCCTGATGATTCTGTAGAAAAAGTTTCTTCTCCCTCTTCAATTACTGATGGAAAAGTGTTCTCCATCAGTGGTCAAAACCAACAGCCATCAAAATTGGAGGGTAATGTATCTTAATCTAATAAAGAACTGCCCAAGAGAAATTGCATCATAAAAATTAGACCTTTCACAGTTTTCATCTAATGGGATATTTGGAGTTGTTGTAGCTAAAGCTGTATGCTGTATGTTATGTAATGCTTCAATCCAAACTGTTGTTTGTTGGACCCATGTATCTTTTTTAATATTACATTTTTTCTTTTATGTAGTACCTGATGTTGCTCATATGTCACTTGAGAAGCGTGGACCATGTCTCCCTCTTGATTTAAGCCGTAGTTCGGAAGTTACAGCACCATTATCCACAGAATCCACTTTCCGTAATGAATATCCCAGTAAAGACAAGGAAGATATTCAGATGATTACATATCTTTCTTCCAAAGCAGTAACTGATGGAAGAGTAGCTACAACAGCGTCAGGTAAAGAGATTCAGTATGCAACCAGTTAGGTTTATAGTTGTAGGGTTAAAATGTGTATGTATTCAGTAACGCAGGAAGTGGGGATACTTTTCTTTTTGTCCCTTTCTGCACACTCGCAAACCTGCCACTCTTCCTGGGGTCCATCCATCTGCATATTCTTCGTCTTCCTCTGGCTTTGAGCTGCATTAACACCTTTTCTAACACATATAAAGGAGGATCTGAGCGTGTGGAATATGAAAAGCAGTATTTCTTTCACAAATATTGTTAAAGCTTGTAAAAATAATTTATGAAGCTGTTTACTAACATACTAATATATACTAAATCTAGATGTACTCATTGATCTCGTGGCTTCAGCTTTAAAACTTAGTAGCATTTTGTGAGGCAGTCAGCATTCCTCTGCCTTTGCTTCTCTTTGCAGTGGAAGTTTTGTCGTTTGCTTGCTATGAAATGTTACTTGAAAAAATTTCTGAAAAACCCTTTGAAACTTAAATGCAAACCTGGTTCCCCCTCACAGAGTTGGCGTAGAGCCCAATGCTGCCTCTCTCTTCGTAACAGTTTACTGGCCACTGTGATTTAAGTGAATCACTTGGATAGAGGCAATTAAGAATTTGGGGGAAGGGTTTACATAGTGATTTGCAGACCGTAAAAGTGGGTTGTTTTCATCCAGTGTATGTTAGGTGTCCATGTAATTTTTTCATAAAAAAGTCTCTTGTGTGGGTGAGTATCATACCATTTTTATTTGGCTTCCAAGAAAGAATTCTCTCACAAGCCTTTTTTTGGTTTGTTTGTTTTTTTTTTTTTGTTAAATGAGAAAATTGTTCAATAAAGTAAGAGGAGGAAAAAATCAGATTGCTGTACTCTGGGGAAGTTTTTGGTAAATATAATCAATAGTAAGGGAGGACAACATGACCTTAAGGTATATAATTATGGCACTCAAATTACAACTTAGTCTTGTTCAAGGGGGGGGCGGGGAATAACAACTTTGCGTTCAGCTGATGGCATAGCTGCAGTGCTCAATAGGTTAGTGAAGTCGTTTGTTTAGTATGTACAGCCCCTTCTTGGGTGTCTGCTCACACACGCTCCCACTGAAAGTGTAAGGTGATCGCTTCATCGAGTTGTAGCGTAGCTATTTAACCTGATGTGCAAAAGCCGGGTAGGATTATTGGATCAATATTGTGTAGATTAAAATAAATGATTATAATTATCCTTTTTCAAAAAAAAAATTCTATTAAATCTCTTCAACTAATTTGTTAAAATAAGGGCTATGGGAATTTCTAATGAGCTGCCACTTAAGCTTTTAAAAATATGACTTAATTTCTTGAGTGAAACCATGTGATAGTCTTCATTTGCCTTTGGTACATTGCATAGCAGTAGAATTGTAGATTTCTGGGAAAATTACTTATGTAAAAGTCCTTTTACCTCCTGTCTTCTGCCACTAAGAGAAGTGCTTTTGGGAAATGTATATTTGCCCACTCATAGAACAAGATCATAAAAGAAACCAACAGCTTCCAACTACCATCTGTTTCTTGTTTATTAGAACTGATTTCAGTTACTAGGAATTTAACTTCTGGCTTTTCTGGTATCGTTTCTGGATCACTTAATGTGTAGCTGTTGATGCTGACGGGTATTTATTTTGTTGCCCGCTTCCGTCATGGGACTGGCTTGGACTCTGAGGTGGTTCTAAACCCCACATCCATGAGTACACCTGGACCTGTTTGTTTGTTGAGCTGGGTCTTTGTCTTGGGCACCTTTATTTATTTATGACTCAAAAATATTTGACATATCCACACGCTTTGTGTCAGGGGAAACCATTACCTGACAAAATTATCTGGTATTACTCTTGAGTCCAGAATAGGAAGATGGAAGCACTTGCAACCTATGCCAGAGGATACAATTTATACTGTATTTAAAGCTTAATGGAGCTTTTTTGACATACATAATTTTAAGAGTTATAAGCTCTCAAGGAACTGATTTGCCAGCTACCTTTTTGTCTTCTGGGTTTTTGGCTTCCAGACAAACCTGTGTTTTGTTCCTGATTTTCATGTATTACAGTTTTCCTCCATGCAATAGAACTGTCTTGAGCTTTCATGCTGAGTTTTTGTCCAAATGTTGGAAGTTTTCAGAAGTATGCAGCCCAGCACCCCCTTGAGCAGTATAAGCTTTGTGGGCTGAAAGACTAATCTAAGCAGTCTGATATTTTTAATTCAGAAATTTCATAGAAGTTTTGGAGCTAGTTGCTACTGTCAGCAGTATCTCTAGGACTCAAACTGAAGTTCATATGTCTTTTGGCTTCGTCTCAGGCTTCTAACTTTGAAACTTGTTTGTCTCCTATCCTTCTCATATTCTTCTTAGGAGAAAAAGAGAAACGTAGCTTTTAAGTTCAGGTTTGAAACCTCTGGAGTTACTTGACACTGTTGAATAGTTTCTGTTGTGTTCTCTGCCTTAGAAGGCATCTTTTTACTTTTGAAATAGCACAGGTTCTCAAGTCATGTTGCTTAAGGACACATAACTATACCAAATTCTTGCATGCTTCAGGAGAATAAATAAAATTCACTCTATCACTACTTTTCTTTTTCTAATGAACTTCTTTAAACAATGACAAGCTAATATATAAAGGAGAGGTGCCCAAAGCTTTCCTTTCTCATTCCTGTTGATGCTTGAAATTATTGAGAAAAGTTAATTTGCATTATGCAGGAACATCTACCTGCCTAAGAGTAATTTAATACATTGCATTATTTAGGGTATGCATTGTGACTCTATAGATTACATTTTGAGAACTCTGGTGTAAAATCCAGACCATTCTGTAATTGTCTGCTTTTTTTTTTTTTTTAATCTGAAAGAACTGTCTTAAATCTATGTCCTTTTATGATATTTCTGCTGTTTCGATTCTATTGACACAGTCAGGACAGATCTGGTGTTCTAGATTTTGACAACACTATGGAATTTGCTAAGTGTGCTTAAGTTGGAACTGCTGTTGTCTTAATCACTGAAGTAGATAACTGTAGATAGTTTTAGAAATGATGGAGGTGAAGGAATTACTTAGCCTGAAACAGCCTGTTATGACCACTGACCCTTCTGTAGAAGAGCTGTACTGTTTTAGTCCCAGAGATGCAATTTGTGGATTTGGAAGTTTAGGCTTCTGATGGGGGCTATCAGTTGAGTCAGTTGAAAAAATAATTTCACGTTGTTGAAAATGATGCATTTCAGTCACTTCTTTATTCAACAGATACTAACTTGATGTTTTCAGAGGGGAGGGATGAGGTGCACTGAAGTGCAGAAGCATGAATGGCAACCCCTAATATTAACACACAGATCCCTTCTCAAAATCATTGCTCAAAATGAACAACTTGCCGTTTTGTAAAGGCGGCACAAAAGTACCGCAATAAATTCCTTCAGTCCACAGGCTGTATGAAAGTACAGTGTGCACTCTGGTAGGCACTGGTATGCTACCACTTAATTCTTGAACAGAGGTACTGCTTTGCCTAAACTGGTGTATGGACCTACTTGTGAGCACCCGATACTGCACACATAGCTAAGAATCTTTGCTTTCGTTTGTCAAACTGCATAAAATGTAGGTAACTGGCTTTTTGTCACTTAGCCTTTCATATGCTTTAAATTCTCAGTCTGTCTGAATACACGCAAAATACTGTAGTTTTCCAGTTCTGACAACATGAAGTTCAGATCTTTCTGTAGTTGTAATTTTCTTTAAATTCATGATCGTTGTTCTTGGTTTCTGTAACTCTACACCATTTGTGTTAGTTTAACTTATGTATTAAGCAAACATAATTTCAGCGAGTGATCTAGGTTTTAATATTTAAGTAAAAGGAAAATATTGTTTCATTTACTAATATAACAATATTAATATACTGTTTACAGTAGTAATATTACAATATTATCATTAGCTCTTATTTCCTGTCCTAGCTCAATGATGATTTTTCTAGTAGGGTAACATTAGGTTAACTGTATGGGAGAAATTTGCACTATGCTAAAAGGAAAAACATTGTATACTTTTACATAATTTTATTGACAACTGTTTACTGCAGCAGGAACAAGAAATGGCTGATGTACAAAATTTTCAGAAAACCAGATCAGTTGCTTTTTTTGATAAACTTTTGCCAGTGTCATTGGTTACCCTGCCTTTAAGAGGTGTCTAGACTTTAGCGAACTTAAAGCTCTTTGGAGCTCTTTGTTTTACTCCAAACATCTATTGACAGTCTGGTTTGCTTCCTAATTTGAATGTCTGCCCTTATAATCTCTGCCCTGAAGTTCCCATCTGATTCTTGGGGTAGTTAGCTGAAGGCAAGCAAGAATCTTTCGTGTCCTCATCCTTCCCAAAGACCGTTTTGTGCAGGATCTGGTATTAGTCTGTAACATGTATTTAAAGTACATTTAGATATAAAACTCATCCTGTGCACTGGGAATTCAAAACAACAAATTAATTATGATAAAACCATGAATTATTCTGGTCATGTTATGATTTAAGTTGTATATTAATGCAGATGATGATACTTCTGTTATTAGGCAAGTTGAAATATCAAAAGCCATGGAATAGAATATCATGCAACAAAATAAGTTGCTTCACGTTGGTACGGTTTATTTTCATTTGCTGCTCTGAAATAAGCCGTACCACTAAAAGCCCGTCTGTGCTGTTGCGCTTGTGGCACGGCATTCTGTTCTGTCCCTGTGCTCCCGCGAGGGGGCTTGTGTCGCTTCACCCTGCCGGACCAGCACAGGTAACATTGGAAACGTGTCATAAAGCAGACTGAAAATTGCTGTGGTTTGCTTTTTTTTTTAAAATCTGAAATTAGTCTTCTGATGATAAAATTGATCTTAGAACAATGACCTAATCAGTAGTTTATCGAGTCTAATCTCTAAGCATCTTTCTCTCTGCTGAGTGTTAATTGCAGACCTCCCACGCTTCACTGTGTGGGAGGTGGCTGACTAGACAGCAGGAGTTCCTCAACAGGAATAAAATTGCAATTAAAAGTAACAGTTAAAAAACCCAAAAGGTTATATTTCCATAAAGGAATTTTTTTATAAACTAATATTTTTCTGGCGGTATTTGTTACCTGCCCTTCAGACTGCGATTTTCTACTTTGTCTAATTTTGTCGTTACTTGTAAGGAATAGTGATTGCACAGTTGAAAATTAGACTTTGCAAGCCTTAACACTTATTTAGAATTTAGGATTCTCTATCTAGAATGATTTCTGATTAATAGAAGTAAAAGCCAAGAATTACATTGCAGTGTACACAGGCATAATAGTAATTTCTCTCTTCAGGGTACTATAGAAATACAGTTTGGAGAGTTCTGTCATTAAGATGAGTATTTGTGTGACTGTAGCAGGTTTCTGCCCATCATAAATGTTCCCTCAAACAGTTTTTATTACTAGCTGATTACTGTCAGATGTTCTTGTGTTCAAAATTATCGAGATAGTGAATTTGTTGTGTTGTGGCTATCAATAGTAGAGCACATTTGAGTGCCTGAGGTCAGGATTTCTTCTGAATAATGAAGTTTAAATACTAATTCATCTAATACTGAGACTAGATTTTGCTTGAGATTGGATGGAGTATTCTCACATCTTTTCATCAAAATGGCAGTGACCTAACCAAATTATGTGCATTTGGGTGATCCTTTTGTGCTCTTTTTAGAAACGAGACAAGACGTTGATAGCATGATGATGTGGAGAACTGTCACTTTTTTATTTTACTGAGGTGCTAAAATATACTCGTTGCTCCACAGATGGCAAAGCAGTTCAGTCCTGAAACAGACAAACATTAATTAGGAAACCCAAGAAAGGAGTAATTTGAATAGTGTTCTGTGTCGATGACAAGTATTGTAGCAAGCTAAGTCTGCTTGATATACAGACAAAGGCAAGAGCCTAAATAGTAGGCCAGTCTTGAAAGGATTATGGTCTTAGGTGAGGTGGTTGATTTGAAGTAGTAGAAAGGCTCAGGTAGCCTGAGCCGGGGTCATGCAGCTCGTGTCTTGTGTTAGAAGCCAGAAGGCAGAACTGAGCAGCTGGCATGGTATGGTGATGTCTTGTGTCATGCAGCTGGGAACATCTGGCGTTTGAGTGCTATGTGGTGTTGTAGGTGATGTACTACTTGCTATTGCTCTTGCTGCCCGTGCGGCTTTCTTGCTCTGTGGCATTTTGATTGTCATCCCGAGAGGGCTGCCTGGGAGCTGGAGTAAGTTTCATCTAATGCGTATGTTGTATCGCAGTAGAACTGGGTTGGTCTGTCCAAGCCTGGAAGGCCGCCTTATGGAGCCAACCCTGAGATGTTGTTCCCTTCTCCCCAGAATCCTTTTATCCCTGATGAATTTACGAAATTGTCTGAACACTGCTTATTTGAATGCTTTTGTTTTATTACCGAATATTTTTTAAAAAATAAATAAATAAAAGAAGAGGGAGCTCAAAGAACCCATTCCAGATCAGCTTTGTATTTTGTCTTGTTTAATATCTTGACCACTGGCAGGTATTTCTCAGGACTTTTTTTGGTTCAGCACTTTAACCTGCAAGTGTTTTTTTTACATGCTGATGCTTTTGTTGGGCCCCATGTTGAGAGACAGCAAAGGTGACTGGTGCCTCCAAGTGTTTGCAGCTGACATTGAAAAACCTGAACCCTTATGCCTTTGCAGAGCTGCATTTTCATACAGTATGTCCTTGGCACGGTCCTGAAGTGTCCTCAATGGTCTGATGAAGATTAGGCTTTCTTAATTACATTTAAATGAAACTTAAAGCTCTCACAATATTGATGAGCATAGTAATAGAGAGTTTTGAATGACGTCAATAATGTTCTTTATAAATAACTCTTATTCTAGTTTGATTATTTGAAAATTGCATTGTCCTATTTGATTGTAAATATTTCCAATGCAAATTATAATTTGAGGGGTTTTTTTGCCATGTTACTTCCTAATTTGCATCAGATAAAGATTAAAAAAACACCTAAATATTTCACTGAATAAACTTTTCTGGATAGTGCAAGATAAGAACTGTCAGTATATGATGCTGAATTCTGACAAATTATCACAATATCTTGCACGTAGTTCAAATGTGGATTAAATATACACATGAAAGACAGCGAATGATTTAAATATTAAAATCCATGAAATGCAATAAGCTGAAGTACAAATTTTATACATAACACTAAAAATGTTGTACTAGAGCTTAGTTTCGCTGTTCACATAATGGAATGTTAACTTAAACAATATTGACAATGTCAGCACCTTTAACCCTTACTGATGATGTGGGTTTCTATTGTAGTCAAATAAAAAGGAAACAAAAAGGCTTAAAAGTAGCAGCAAAAGTACGCTTTAAACAGTACAAGTAGTTTAAAAATGAGTGCAAATTCCAAAACAGACGAAGAAACCTTCTGGGGCATATATTGTCTGGTATGTAAGAATAAGACCTAGGCATTCGTGCACCGTAATTATATATTTTACGTGTGATGATATTTTTACCAACACTTGACATTTTAGTGATCTGACACAGCCAGTGATCTGGCTGCAATCCTTACGGAATGCCTAGTAAATCTGTCTTCTTGTTTTCAGCACCCTCGTCCCATGTACATGCCTTGCATCTGGAAATGCCTTTAACCAATAGTCTAAAGTTACCCAAAGGGAATAGTAAAAAAAAGAGGTCTTCCACATCAGTGAGCTCTGAAGGGACAGAGATACAGTGCTCTGTGCCCCTAAAGGAGAAATGTTTTGAGAGTCTGAAGGAGAAAATATTAAAGAACGTGATTGAGAAGGACAAGCATTCAGAAGTTGGTAAACTACAATACTTTTTGTTTCCAGTGCTTTAGACAATAAAAATAATCATAAAGTGACATTACAAATAATTTTATTGTCTGTATGTTTCTTCTTATTATGTACTATTAGGACTTTTTACGGTCTAATGACTTTTACAAGAATGTGGGTCATCAGCCAGACGTTGCACTTATGTCATATATTCTTCTTCAATTTACAGGTGCAGTGAGAATGGAAAGGAAAGGAAAATTGGAAGAGAAGAGTTCTTCAACATATGGTACGTACTGAGCAATAGTATTTTTAGGAAAAAATGGAAAAATTCTGGAATACTTGATGTCTCTGAAGATCAAATGTAAAAGCGTAAAATACTTCCTGGGCCCAGCTGCACTTCTCTTGTTTGTTTAGGTCTTAAAAACAGTTTTTATATATATATATATATGAGACAAGTTTATAGTAGAAGAATAATTTTACAAGAGAAAGTGAAAGTGCCCATAGCAAGGGTTTGGAAGGATCCAAATAGTACCTATGAGAGGCCTGAAAAAGAAAAGCTTTTTTTTTTTTCTCAGCTGAATTAGTGATACTGCCTTTATTTCCTTGTCCTGACCAATTTGGCGGGGAAGAGTGTGTGTGTGGGAGGGGTAGTGTGTCAGGGGGAAAACAGATGTTACCAGCAAAGCATTTAGTAATTCTCGAATAGAAATTAAGAGGGTTTTACCCTGTTTTTAAAAAACAAAACAAAACAAAAAAAACCCCAACAACTAAAAGAATTATTAGAGATGGACAAGAATTCCTAAGTGTTTCTGCCTTGTTTTTCCAGGAGGCAAAAGTTCTGTTTCTGTATTCCCCAAGAAGATAATAAGACTCCGATTTGTGTGCAGGAAACAATCCTTAAATACTGACTTTAAGGATTTATTTTCTGTAACAAGTCAACTTCCTCATTGTTTATCTCATTGCTGATTGCTTAGAAAATGATTACGGTGTGACAGTGTTGTGGGATATATTTTGTGTGGGGAGAATTAACAGGATAAATAGAATTTTTCTGAGATAAAGTACTTGTCCTCATGTGTCCACAGTGCTTAGTAGTGAACTACAGTGTAAAAAATGTATCATAAATTTTAGTCAGAATCAGTTTTCTGTGAGGATGTTGCTGTGTAGTAGAAAGCACCGGCAGCATCAGCAGTTTTGTGATACTGAAATTTCCTTCAAATGACTTTCTATAGGCCTAATGTGTTTTTAAGATGATGTTACCTTTTTAGTTCAGAATTTTGCACTTTTGAAAGCTTTTTCTCTTGCCCAAACCTTTTTGTTATAAGCTGTAAGTAAAATAGACGTTATAAGCTATTTAAATAATGTCACTTATTTTGTGTGCTTTGCTATATCTTCTTCTACTATATCTCATTTGAAAATATTTAAAATAGTAAAACGTTGTTCGCTGAGAGAGATTTCTTTGAACCATTCTACCAGCAATTAGTAAGAGAGATGCCCAGGGTACCAAGTAAATTAACTAAATCATTTTGATCTGACTAGACAACTGGATTACTTGATTTTAAATGTCATGTTTAGGTTAAGCCAAATGAAGCAAGTAATTTGGAATGGTACTGCTGTTTTAAAATGTTTAATTTTTATTTCAGGTAAAAAGAAAGAAAAGGAAAAGGAGAAAAAAGAGAAAAAGGAGAAAGATCACAAATCAAAACAGAAAAAGAAGAAGAAAAAAAAGAAGAAATCTAAACAGCATGGTAAATTCAACTTAATTTTTTTTTTCAGAAAAGCCAAAGCACTCAGGATATTTCTGGCATTAGATATTAAAACTTGTTTCTAAACAATATGAATGTCAAATTTTAGAAATTTCAAAGAATAGGTTTTGGCCTTAAATGTTGAAAGGACAAGTTAAGTCTATGACCTCATTCCATTATTTTATAGTGTGTCTGTATGTGATAGACATAGATATTTCACAGATATTTTTTCTTCCTTCAAAAGATAAGCTTATTCTTCTCATCTCTTCAAATTTCTCATTTGAAGCTCTGTATACACATCATTCTTAGTTTGCTTGGACGTTAAAATTATTCTAGTATATAGTCTGTTGCTAAATTTCAGTGGTTTACTGTATAAAATACAGCCCCTTCTTAACTGTTAATCCTTAACAGCTGAGGTTGGTGTCTCTGTTGCAACAACCTTGTCTGTTGTCTTGACAAATGCTGCTTCCATTTGTCATCATCTCACTTCCCTATTCTGATTCTTTGATCATATCACCCATCTTTTTCTGTTCTCTCTTATTTCCATTCCCTAGAGGGATGAAAATAATTTGGTTTTTAGATAATGAGGCTCTAGGTAGCTTATGCTTTTTTAACAAAACCAAACCCTTGCAAACCACTTTGTGCTTTTTTTTCCTCCTTGTTTGAGAAGTACTCCTGTAAGAGTGTGGTTTAAAGTTCTAGCGCCATCCCTTCTGTAACTCTCCTTGGCATGATTTCTATGGAGAAACTGGACAATTTTGGGGTTTTCTTTTTTTAATGAAAAGATAACTATCCTGTTAACCAGTACAGTTTTACTATTTCTTTGTATTTCTTCCCATTTTCTCATCACTTGGTTCTTTTAATCCCCCATAAAATCATGTTACGAGTTCCTTGGTTTACCTTTTTTTGCATCCAATGCATTCTTAGTTGCAGCATTATGGCAATACAAATAACAGCATGGGCAAATGCAGACTCATTCTGTCTTTTATTCTTGCCAAAGCCTGAACTTTGTTTTTAGTGTATTATGCCTGCTTACTTCAAAAAGTGTTTCAGGACTTAAAATAATCCTACTTATTTTTATGGTGCTGCTGGCTTGCTTTTTTTTTTGAGAACATCTTAAATATTCAAAAATTTAAAAATGAGAACATAGGCTGTCCTTTCTATGCCTAGCAGATTGACTTTCATAGAATCATAGAATGGTTTGGGTTGGAAGAGACCTTTAAAGGTCATCTAGCCCAACCCCCCTGCAATGAGCAGGGACATCTTCCACTAGATCAGGTTGCTCAGAGCGCCTTCCAACCTGACCTGGAATGTTTCCAGGGATGGGGCATCTACCACCTCTCTGGGCAACCTGGGCCAGTGTTTCATCAACTCATTGTGAAAAATTTCTTCCTTATAACTAGTCTAAATCCACCCTCCTATAAGTTTAAAGCCATTACCCCTTGTCCTATTGTAACAGGCCCTGGTAAAAAGTCTATCCCCATCTTTCCTGTAGGCCCCTTCTAAGCACTGAAAGGCTGCATTAAGGTCTCCCTGGAGCCTTCTCTTCTCCAGGCTGAACAACCCAAATTCTCTCAACCTGTTCTCTCAGGAGAGGTGTTCCAGCCCTCTGATGATTTTTGTGGCCCTCCTCTGGACCTGCTCCAACAGGTCCATGTCTTTCCTGTGCTGGGGCCTCCAGGGCTGGACGTAGTACTGCAGGTGGGGTCTCACGAGAGATGAGTAGAGGGGCAGATCCCCTCCCTTGACCTGTTGGCCACAGTTCTTGTGATGCAGCCCAGAATATGGTTGGCTTTCTGGTCTGTGAGCGCACATTGCTGGCTCATGTCCAGCTTTCCATCCACCAATGCCCCCACGTCCTCCTTTGCAGGGCTGCTCTCAATCCTTTCATCCCCCAGCCTGTATTGATACTGGGGGTTGCCCTGACCCAGGTGCAGGACTCTGCCCTTGACCTCGTTGAACATCGTGAGGTTCACATGGTCCCACTTCTCGAGTTTGTCCAGGTCCCTCTGGATGACATCTCCTCCCTCAGGCCTGTCAGCCACACCACTCAGCTTGGTGTCATCCACAAACTCGATGAGGGTGCACTCGATCCCACTGTCTGTATCATTGATGTAGATATTAAACAGTACTGGTCCCAATACGAACCCCTGAGGGACACCACTTGTCACTGGTCTCCATCTGGACGTTGAGCCATTAACCACTGCTCTCTGGATGTGACCATCCAACCAATTTCTCATCCACCAAACAGTCCACCCGTCAAATCCATACATCTCCAAATTAGAGAGAAGGACTTTACTTTTGTGTACCTTGAGAGTGTACTTTAGTAGGTATCAGTCATAATAACTTTGATTAAAATTTCTTAAGATATGAGACAGTGAAAATTTAAAACCTAGCAAACAAAGAATTTTCTAGATATTTTTCCTCAAGAGCATGTGGAAAAACCCTATGCATTAAAAGGACCTTCAGTGCTTGAATGTGAACTGCAGTAATCTAGGTTTCATGTACTTCACCATCTTTATATTGGAGTAATGTAACTTTAAACTGTAAATTTCAGTTTTGTATTTTACCTGAAAATTATTGGGATTTTTTTACTTGCACTGGGAAGACATCTAAGTATTTGCAAGAAGGTACTGGTAAATGCTGGGTATGCAAGAGCCAAAGAAAATAACAAAAACTCCAAGACCCTAAGAAGTTCTGGCGATTTCATCTGTGATTATTTTAAACATGGCAGAGTGAATTAATAGTCTTCATGGGTTCCATTTTTAGGAAGATCTTCCAAAGTAATGTACCATCACCTTGTGTACAGCGGTATCCCCAGCAGCACTCTCAATGCAGTTTGATAAGAGTGAGAAAAATATTTTATAGCTCTTCTATCCTTTGAGTATGTGACAGAGTGTTGGTGTAAAAGCATTTGAAAAAGAACTTGCATAAAAATAAATAAAATGATTGAAGTATTTGAAAAAAGATCTTTTGAGCAGAACTGTTTTAACAGGTAACAAGTTAAGCTATAGATTTGAAATACGTTCAAAATTACAAATGTATATTTTGTAATGGGGAGGCATTGGCATAGTGTTTCCCTCAGCCTTCTGTTTCATATATTTCCAAAGACAGAGATAAATAGGTAAGTTATCTGTCATCTTTGGTGTTGAATTCTGAAATTTCAATGAATCATCAGAAAAGGCTGATGTAGTGCACAATTTAGAAGGTTTGGGAGGAAGAGTTGGTCAGACTGCTGGTTCTCATCTGAGCATCTGATACTTCACTGTTTTGCAAAGCCCTGTGCTTGAGATGGGAGAGTCTCAGGCTTTGCACTGTCTGGGGTGCACTTGGTTCTCCGGTTCCATATAGCTCCAACATGCAGTGGGTTCTGCAAACCCTATTCATCCAAATTGCTTCAAATAGAGTACCTCTTGCAAATTGACATCAGAGCTGTGTTCTTGTGCCCAGTTGTTGTTCTTTGGTTTTATCTTCTTGAGGTTGTAAGGTGGTTTGGTGTGGTTTTGGATTGGTTTGGGTGTTTTGGGGTTTTTTCTTCTTTTTATTCCTCTTTTTGCCAACTTGTCTTGAAACTTAGAAGCTTGGCAGAGGCACCACAATTAGGTCCCAACTTCTAGGGGCCATATCCAATGCTTATAAATTTAGGAGAAAACTATACACCTCGCAATACCCCAACAAATAAGAACCTTAGATCCAGAAAGCAGTACAAGGAAGATCTTCAGCATTTTATTCTTTGCAAATTCATCTTGTGAAAATCTATTTCTAGAAATCCAGAGGTATTCTCCCTGGGTTTTTTTTTAACCGAGGAGGGGAAAAGAAAAATGTTTTGGCGGATTCTGACTTCAGTGTCTGACCTTGAAAAAGCCCATTGAAAAATGATCTGTCAAAAGAAGTGGTCTTTCTCCAGGACTAGCTCACTCTTAGTTTCAGGGCGTGGGCAGAAATGAAAGGGTGTGAGGCATGCTTCATTTCTTTGGAATCAAATTGAGGCATCTTGGGGAAGAAGAGGGATTGGGCACATTGTTTGCTCCAGATAGGTTTTGTGCAAGGCTTTAAAACAAACAAACAAAAAAAACCCAACAGAAACTTTTTAGGGCTCTCAGTATATGCTTGATTGACTGTTCGTATAAAACCCATATAACACAAAAGGTAGGTAATTGCTGTTATTTATACTGTTCTGTTACAGTGAGGTCAGTAGCAGTACAACATGAAGTAATCAACTCAACTACTCATTGAGTTGACTCACCTACAGTGAATATACTTAGGAAATGTAGTAGACTGTGTTTTTGACAAGATAAAGTAAAAAGAAACAGTGGTTTTGTGGAAGGTGTTTAGGAGATACGCGTATTGTGGAACCCATTGCAAGATACAGGTGGTAGCAGGAACGCTTCCTACAGGATGAACACGTAGAAATTGGATTACTCACTTATATTCAAAGTAATAAATTTAAAGAGGACTAAATGGAGAGCTACTCTTAGTTACCATTTGACCAGCATAAGACAGACGGGGACCTGCTTAAGTGGGTCCAGAGGAGGACCACAAAGATGATCAGGAGACTAAAGCATCTCACCTATGAGGACAGGCTGAGAGGTTGCTTAGCCTAGAAAGTAGAAGGCTCAGGAGACCTTATAGCATCCTTCCAGTACCTGAAGGGGGCCTACAGGAAGGATGGGGAGGGACTCTTTATCAGGGAGTGTAGCGATAGGAGGAGGGGTAACGATTTTAAACTGAAAGAGGGTAGATTCAGATTAGATATTAGGCAACTGCCCTTAGTCCAAAAGGTGATCCAGAGAGCTGCTGTGGGCAGCACATCATGATGGGTTTCACATGTGGATAATGGGGGTGATGGTGCTGCTGGGACAGCCTGGAGAGGGGCCTGGGCAGGGTATGTCTGTTGTTTGCCTGCTCATCATGCTCTTCTGGGCTTGTGCATACCCTACTGGGATGCTCCCAGGCCCATCCCAGAAGCCACTGGCTCATCAACAGCTGATGACTCCTGGAATGGGCCTGGGAGCATCTCAGAAGGGTTTTCTTTGGGCTCCCTGTGCTCCTCTGCAGCAGTGCAGATAAGCTTTTATCACTTAACCTGACAGGACCATCTGCAGTTACTTCTAGGTAGCAATGTTGGTAGTGCTACAAACAGACCTAAGGCAAAATGAGAGAGCTACCAGCAGCTTCTCTAAGGATAGCAGATGGTACAGGATGAATTGTGGAAAAAGAAACCTGTATAATGTTCTAGGAGAAATTATTCCTTTGTACATTTGGAGATGGGGGGGAGGGGGGGATTTAAATGAGTAATGCTTGTCTTAGCTATTAAACTTCATTATGTTTCTTACTTGTAATTTTTTTTTATAAGATGTTATGAAGAACTTTTGCCATTTTATACTTACAGTTGCATCATCTTAATATATCAATGTTGATATTCTTTACTTCTGAACATGATGTTGCAGTATACTTAAATATTTTTTTTTTGCGTTTGTCATAAACTTTACTTTTGTAACAGTCACTTATTTTCTTTTAACTTTTCAGATTATTCAGATTATGAAGATAGTTCTGTTGAATTCTTGGACAGGTGCTCCTCTCCTTTAACACGGTCCTCGGGGAGCTCTCTGACTTTGCGCAGCATGTTCTCAGAGAAGAACACATCATACCAGTATCCAAGAGCTATCTTGTCTGTTGACCTTAGTGGAGAAAGTAGGTTGGCTGAACAGCATCTTTCAGTTTGTAGGCTTAATTCCTTAAGAAAGAGAACTTTAAAGGAAATAATTTGGTATGTGTTTGGAATTGTAGCTATAAGTAGGATGACTGATTTCTACTTCATCTATTTAAACCAAAATGCTTACACTCCTCGAGCTGTTCTGCATTCTACTTGTTTTGGTTAAGTGTTGCTACTCTACTTCTGAGGAGATGACATTAAAAGCATATTGCAGAATTCATCAAGAAATCTAATATACCAGCAGTGTGTTTTGAGAGTTATTTTTTGCTATATGCAGGTTAAGATTTTTAACTGCCAAACCCCCATATATCTCCATAAGTATTGCATCTCTGCACACAAAATTTCACATGTATTTATTTTTACTAGACCTTTCAGATGTGGAGTTCTTGGATGATTCCTCTACAGAGAGTTTGTTACTTAGTGGTGATGAATACAATCAGGATTTTGATTCAACTAACTTTGAAGAGTCTCAGGATGAAGATGATGCTCTCAATGAAATTGTTAGATGCATTTGTGAACTGGATGAAGAAAATGGCTTTATGATTCAGGTAAAGAAGCTTGGGAGGGAGGTGTATTTTCCATGTGAATTTCTTGCTTGTGAAGGTGCCCTTTTGATGTGAGACCAAAGTTATGTAGAGAGGTGTAAATAGAAGTGAACAATAACAAAATATTTCTATGTTCTGCACTTGGCATGACTCTCTTCCGTGTATGCAGAGCTACTCTAGGATGGGGTTTCTCTAACAAATTGATATGTAGAACAGGTTTGTAAGGAAAGGTAACCTTTTCCTTTATAGCCAGTTGATAAATTTGGAATAAAGTATCCTTTCCTGCACGCAAATCATCGCTTCTGTCCACAGACCATTTGGATTATACCAGCCCTTCTGGTTTGGCCCATATGCTTTGCGGTACCAATTGTAGAAACCACTCTGCTCACTGTAAATGTACCTCAGCTGTATCCAAGATTCCTGCTATACAGATGTTAATATTGCCACTGTGATGTGTGTGTGATATGTTCTTGATCTTTAGAATAGCAGTTCTCAAACTAGAAATCACTAGCTGGTTTTAGAAACTGCTAAGAATTTAAATCTTACTTGGCATAGAAAAAAGGGAAGAAGAGTATACAGTGTCTGCGTAGCATTCAGCTGCTGCTGGATTGCAACTACTGCTGCTTATTTATTTGTACTCCAATGAGGGGAACATTTCCCATCCAGTAATGAATAATTTAAAGTCTTTGTCTCAAGGAATTCATAATATAGCGATTAGATCAGATGCAAACAACAGTGAGGAAGAGCTCCGTTGTCAGTAACTTTTAAAATGCCACGAAATTCTTGTGTTTCCCTCCCCCCCACACTCAAAAAACAGGTTTGTATTCAACTATTAATGTGTTACAATGTCTGTTGAAAATGCGGAGCCTTTTTAATTGAGATTTGAAGGAAGCAAGTATGACTGTCTTGTGTTAATGGACTTAAAGTCTTTTGGAAATGACAGAAAGACCTGAAAGTGAAGGACACAAAGACTGTCCCTGGGAACACGTTACTGAAATGCTGTGCTATGTTGGAGGATCTAAGCAGGGGTTCAGCTATGGTAATAATGTGGAAAAATGGACTGGTGTAGAAAACTTTGGAGTGAGGAGAGGAAATTGTAGCTATAGCAGTGTGAGAAGAGAAAAGGTGACTTCAGTGTTTTGAATAGGTTGATGATGCTCAAAAGCATGTCAAAACAAAGAGGAGAGACTTTCAGCAGTAAAACAGCAGATGTTTAGAACACAGGCAAATGCTGAGTTGCAAAAGAGAAATGCACTTTTACGTGGTAGTTTCCTGCCTGTTTCTAAAGTCCAATGACAGCCTTATTTTTCCTCTTCATGCCTTGTCTCGCTGAGAGCAACCAGTTTGCTGTTTCTAGACCCTCATGTCGTACCACTTCTATTTTGCTCTCCTATTCTCTTGTTTCTCCTCTTTCATTTTCTCTTCATTTTCTTTTTCTTTTAGATTTTCCATTGGTGCGATATTAAAAACACATCTTTCTAGCGCACTGGAGAGATGCTTTGTAAATATAAATAATTAAACTGAAGAGTTTTCTACTTTTCACTGTTATGCTGTAACGTATTACATTATCTTTCTACTTTACTGTAATATTATACTCCTGTCTTATGTTTCACTACTAAATATTTAGGTGCTAAAATTCTGAATGTTGTAATAAAGTATTATTAAATATTACATCTTCAATTTCTTTTTTTTTTTTTTCCAGTCTGGAATTTGTGGTTGAGGTAACTTTCAGAACTAGAGCTCTTTTTTAGCTTGATGTCTTTGCCTACCCAAACACAAATTGTGCAACTAAAATAATCTTACTCAAACCAGATATTTAAGTTAAACTGCTGTTCTCTGCATTTTGACGATACAAGAAATAGCTTCTGATTTTTGAATCTACTTATCTCAGTTTTAGTTTTTGCTTTTGTTTTTTTCTAATGTCAGTGTGAAGAGTGCTTGTGTTGGCAGCACAGTGTATGCATGGGACTGTTAGAGGACAGCATTCCAGAGCAGTACATCTGTTATATCTGCAGAGATCCACCAGGTATGGACAAAGCACCTTTATCTGCAGCTGTCTGCTTAGGATTTTTAAGCAGAGATGTTTTGCATTGCTTAAACTGTTAAAGCTTTGTCTGTTTTGTGTTATCTGTTCTACTTCTTTGGGGCAAGTGCTTCTAAGTTTGGCTCTGAGCAGAAACTTACCTTCCTGTTAGTAACATCTTGTTCAACTATGCTAAATCTTATTCGTGATCTTAATTACCATCGCTTTAGTTGTTGAAACTTAATTCCCCCAAAACCTTAGTGCTTTCTCATGTCATTGTAGTTTGAAAAGTCTTTCTAAACAAATTATTCTTGTTCAGTGATCTGTTTTGCTTATACTTGGCATCACATCTGTTCATTTAAGTATTTTTTTTTAGAGGAAAAGGACTTGTTACCACAGTACATTCAAATATGCTGTGAATGTCACTTCATATCAATTGCAACTTTAAAACATTTGCATTTGTCCAGAAGTGTGTAAATAAAGTACATATGTAAAATGTAAAGTAAATATGTAAAATATGAAAAAAACCTAGCACTTTTTATAGTAAACGATAGTGCGCAAACAACACATCTTGAGCTTAAGATTGTTAGGATAAGTTTGAAATGGTAAGAATTAGGAAAAGTGTATTTACTTTTAAATTTAATTAATTGGATTAGGAAAATGTTGATTTTAAAAGGATTCTGTCCATAAACCCATTTTTCTTAGCAATTATTTTGAGAAAAGCTATATGATCTGGAAGAAAGGTTTTAGTATCTTTCCTGACAATTTATACAAACTCACATACATGTCTTCTGGTGAAATATCCAACAACCCAGCTGTTTCAAAAGGGAAATGAGACCACACGCCCAAATTTACTTTCATTCTGAAATTAAAAAATGAAATCTGGAAACTGTTTGCAGAGGTATAAAGCAGCACAGTTTGGTTTTTTTTTTTTTGAGAAGAAAATTTATGAAAATAGAGCTGGACAGATGTGACTCTTTCCATTTGCCCCAGTCTGAATCTAAATTGATGGTATAGAGGCTTGTTTGATAGTTCTGTGCAGTGTACTCTTTGAGCAGTCAAGCTTTTTCTTATCAAACCAACTAATTTGTCTTGTGTCTTTCCCTGCGCTGTACTAGGTACTTCGTTACACCCTGCTATGCACAGACTGTGTCCCTAATTTTTATCTTCTCTCCCTTCCTAACCATTACTTCTTTTCTTTCTGTGTCAGGAGAAAAAGGTCATTCACAATATCAGTATTTTAAAGTGTATTGGGATAATGGGCAGAAAGGAGATAGACAGGGTATTCTCCTGAAAGGTATGAAGGGCTTCCATCAACCCATTCTTTGTTCTGTATATGATGATAGTCTGATATGAAATTGAGTGTAAGATATTGCGGTCTTAGTCAGTCTGTTTGTCTGGGTTCCTCATTGTAAACAATAATATTGGAATAATTAGCGTTATACATTTCTAGTTTGTTTTTTGGTGGGGTTTTTTTGGTGGTTGTTTTTGTTTGTTTGTTTTTGAAATAGTTATTGAGTTACTATAGTAGCATTAGCTAAATACTCATTCATGCCTGTTGAGTTAAGATTGTAGATGTTACCATAGCATGGGAGACCTAAGGCCCACTTACATCAATGTGCTGTCTGGTAGCGTCTGGTAAAAGGCATCTCAAAGGAGAGCGTGAGAACTCTGCTCTCAGATAACTTTGAAATGTCTGCTTTTCATGAAGCCTTCTCCTGATTTCTAAGTAGATGTTGACTTCAGTATTGAAGCAAAATATTTGTCTTTTAGAAACAAACTAGGTGTTTTGGATATGTCCATATAAAACCCACTCTCTAACATTTCTCTTGGTAACTTAGGTTTTCTTTTTTTATAAAGTAACCTGCAGTAGTTAGATAAATAAAATGCCTATTTAATATTTTTTTTGCTGTTAGATTGGTAATAGCGAAGATCTTAATATCCTGTACTTTGATCACAAAAGTGATTAGATTTTCATTTCAGATGCTATTTAGAGAGGTCTTGAGATTCCAGGTTTATTTTCATTTTCGTACGTGTTAAAGAGTTTCCTCTTAATCTGTGAAAACTATGTTTTTTAATATTAATAGCAAGATCTTGAATCATTCTTTCATGGTTGTTAGGAGACATTTAGGGGAGTACAGCATATAATTATAGCACTCTAGTTTTAAATACAGTTCTGCTGTGGCTTTAGATGGCCCTCAATTTGTTTATTGCTTACCCCAGGTCAGAGGTGGAGTGCCAAATATCTTTATGATAAAGACTGGCTAAACAATGGACACATGTGTGGATTATCATTTTTGAAAGAAAACTACTCTCATCTTAACGCCAAAAAGATTGTGTCAACACATCACCTACTGGCAGATGTATATGGTGTTACTGAAATATTGCATGGACTGCAGTTGAAGATTGGGATATTAAAGTAAGTATCAGTCCAAGGTTTATTCTTCATCTTTATATATTTAGGTAGCACAGACTGCTGTTGTTCCATATGCATTATTCTCTCACATTAAACTACTTTCTTGTATAATAGTTTAAATAATTCAAGTGCAAGATGTGGAGTAACTTCAGCTTCAATGGGAGTTAGGTGTTCAGCACCTGAGTGGATATGGTATATTAGGATTAATGGTGATTTTTTTTTTCTTAATAGTCAGTTTTGTGTTAAAGTAACAGTCCCGATTTTTCCTAAATTGGTAAGTGACCTAGGAATACTTACGTGTTTGATAATGGTGCTAACCAATACCTGTGACCTAGCAGAAGTGGATGCTTAATAGTTCAGTGCTGTAAGTGGTATTCTCTGTAACCTGCTTTTTTCCTCCCCTTTGTTGCAGAAATAAGCATCACCCAGACCTTCATCTCTGGGCTTATTCAGGCATGCGAAAAGAACAAGAACAAATAACTGTTGGGGTAGAGAAAAAATTAGTGACTTTGCCGGATGCTGTTAATCCAAGTGAAAGGACGTGTCACAGTCAAAACCATAAAGAGCCGCCCAGTATACCCCCGAAGATGGAAGAAACATACATCACAAGTGAGCACAGTTACCAAAAACCACAGAGTTTTGGTCAAGACTGCAAAGCAGTCACTGACCTTATGAGCTCAGATGATGAAGATACAAGTAGTTTTGAGGAAGATCAGGAATTTCACACTGAGAATAAAAACTGTTTACAGTATTCTTTTAAAGATGATGGCATGAATGAGCAGGTAAGTATCATTCTTCATCTGAGAAGTTTCTTAGTTGGAAAAGTATTTTCAAGCGGATAAAACTCACCACATACAAGCATTTAGAAATGTTCATTGTTGTAAGTTGACACGTTCTATCAAATAAGTCAGCAGAAATCACTAGAAGCAAAGTTGCATCACTGAGATAGTTTCAGGTGAAATATACCCATTTCAGCTGGTGGATGAAATGCAAGGTATGGTTAAAGTATTGCCTATGTTAAAACTGTTTATGCTTAATCCAATGTTTTGGGGCAAAAAACAATCTTATGCTTAAAATTCCAGGGTGTTGAAACAGAACTTTTTCTTTTTTTTTGCAAGGTGAAGAAAACGGGAAAAGTTTCCTTTTCTCTCTCAATTCTGTTTTTTATATGGGGGGGGGGTTGTTGTTTGTTTAAACTGAGATTTGTAATGGTGTTTATTATTGTACCGTATTCTTCTTTTAATAGCAACACTATCTAGAATTTGTCCACAAGTAATGATTTACTGACCAAGTAATTTCACCTCATGTGCAACTTCTTTTCAGTCTTTTATATTGCATATTTCTTTTAATTAAACATTTCACAAGTTTTTAGTCAGGATTATATTTGGCTATTTAAACATCTCTCATTTTTGCGTTAATGGTTTGAATCCATTAATTTGTGGAAAAGGTCTGAAACTTGTTAGTCTGGTTTTAATGAAGAGTTCTCTTTGAGCAAAAAACAAAGTGAAACAAACCTTTGTTTTCTACAATACCAACTGTATGAGAATAAATCACCCAACTCATCCCCCTTTTGAAGTACACTTTCTGGTGTGGAAGAAATAAGTAAGATTTGTCTTTTTTTCTTTTAATTTTAGTTATAAATGTGGCATGTAAGCTATATAGTCTGAATGGAAAATTTTGGCTCATTCTAATTAGAAATAACTGTATGCTAAATCGCATGATTATATTCAGTTTGTATAGTAAGGAGACATGCAGCAGCGTTGAAATACACTTTTCCTTCCAAAAGTAGCTTAAATTGTCAATGTAAATAGTATAAATACATTTAGAATTAAAAGAAAATACATGTGAGCAGTGAAACAAAACTAACATTTCTTTCAGAGATTTAAGCATATATCTAAAAAACTAAGTGCTCTCTGTTTTAAACTAGGAACAGATCTGTCTGGAGCAGTGTCAGAGTACTCTTTCCTTTGGGACACCTTAGTTCACCTTGTTGTCGGTAGTCAGCCTTCATACCTGAAATAAGGCTTTCTGTCTAGACTTTAATACACATTGAAAAGCTCTCCTTGGTTTCTCCATGAACCTGTTTGTACTTACCTTAAAATCATGATGTCGCTGACATTGAAGTGCCATTTTTACATGAACTGACTTCTCTGTAAGGTGCCTTTTTCACCTCTCCTTGTCCAAGTTTTGGTTGGGGCTTTGCAGTCTCCTTTCTAGCATCCTGCAGAGCCTAGTTTTCTAGTTTTCTGTACTGTTTTGTCTTATCTTAATCTACAGTTCTGTTGCATATCTTCTTTTCTCTTATAAACAGTGTTCAGATTGACTATTTTCAAGACCCGTTTTGGACCATAAAGTTGTATTTAAGTTTCCTTGTTCTTGCTTCTGAAAGCACGAGCTTCCCTGACCTGAACCTCCCATTTATTTCTTTTTCACGAGCTGAATCCTGTACTCAGCTTCTCTTGCTATGCCTGCCACCACTCCCTGATTGCCTACATTGATCTCTTAGCTTAGAGGAGGACCTGTTTGGTCTTGAGGGTTTGTTTTTGGTTTTTTTCCCAAGGAACACTTACTAACCATTTGGACAAATACAGAGGTCATTAAAAGGAAAAAAAAAAATAATTTATGATGTTATTTAGATGTTAAGTTATTTAGATTTAGGATTTTCTCTAACTTACTGCAGTGGGCATCTGAAAGATTCACCTAACATGATCTTGGTTCTAGAATTATGGACTTGAGTCCTTATACAGTGAGGGAAAACCGGCGTTTTTCTCTCATGGTTTTATAAAGGATCTGAAAATTGTAAGAAACAGCACATTTCTTATTTATGTTGAAAATATCCTTTGTAAAGATTAATCGTTTGAATAGTGAAAATGCTGTGGAGACAAACTATGTCTTGAGAGATGAAAGATTTTATCTGAAAGATCTGAGAGTTTAGTGGCTTTTCTGACTTTCAAAATCTCTTTGGTAAATAACTTTAACTCCTTTAATGAATATTGTGAGTATTAATAATACTTGTCCTCCAGGACTCACTCATAAAGCTGCCAGCAGGTTGGTCCAAGTTTAATTTGTTTTTTTAATTGAGTTTGTCTTAAAAACAAACAGTTACTTCTTTTTGCTTAAGAAGTAACTTAAAATCCATCAGTCCCAATTTTCTTCTTCCCCTGTCTTCTCACTCTTTCCATTCTTGACTGGAGAAAGAAATACTTGAAGAAAAAAATGGTGTTAAGTCTGTTATTATGTGACATGGGGAAAAAATGAGCTGGGCACTTTATCAGAGAAGTGTGTTGATATAATAAAATTCATTCCTTGCTCTGACATTGGCCATGAACTGACACTGTGTAAGCACACCTATCCAGTATTTTAGTCTCTAAATGAGAATCATCAATAGTGAAAGAACTTCATCAGCTATGAAGTCATAGTGGATATAAAATAGAAACTGTGAATCATGCTAGTTAATGGAGATGCTGAACATTTTAACTCGTTAAATCTGGTATACCTCCTTTAGTTATTTCCATTAGCTGAAATGTCAAATACAGAAAGATGAGGAACTTTTCTTATCTCTGACTTGCTAGGAAGATACTAATTATTTCAAAGAAGTCAGTCTTCCTCAGATACTGTGTTTGCACAACTCTGCATGTTACTGCCCTCGTAACTATCCCCAAATGTGTTCAATTCTATCCCAGACTTGTGCTTGCAAGTTACATGGGACCATAGCAATGGCAGGAAGAGAAGTCTTTTGTCTTAATCAGCGCATAGAATGGCCAGTTTATTTATGCAAAATAATGACTTTTGACATCTTGGCTATTACTGCATTTTAGGGAGTTTCCTTCATTCTCTGGCTAAAGTTGAAACAAACGTTAGGGTTTTGCACATTTTTGGTGATGGTAGACCAATGCAGTTCAGCACTTCATGATTTAAGTCACAGTTTGTATAAAAAGGACACAGAAATGCAGTCTGTCTTACTGCATTAAACAAAGTGCTTGAGCTGGTAAACCTTACCTCTTGTCTCACTCCCCCACTGCTATACATGATCATTTCTATGGAATTTGCATTTTGTTTGGTTTAGTCTATTGATGTGTCATGGTACGTGGCTTTTTGAGTATGCTTTTTGTCAAGTAGACAGAAGTACAACTCTAAACCAGCATAGGTTATCATGTGACTCAAGTGTTGAAATCAACACCAGAAATCAAAAACCAAAACAAACTCCTCTGAAATGGCAATTTTTTTTTCTTTCTGTTGCTCCTATGAAGAATTCTGCTGAAGGAAACACTGTGTTTGTTTGTAATGAAAGAAAAGGCTCAGAAGAACAAGTGGACACACATCTTCAATGGCAGCTAAATCTTCTTACCCATATAGAGAATGTACAGAACGAAGTCACCAGCAGAATGGACCTGATTGAAAAAGAAGTTGATGGTAACTGCATTGCCAGATACTTGTTAATACACCTGTAACAGCATCTTTCATAGTCGCTGTGTTGAAGGTGATCTGAGGCACTGAGGATGGATTTTAAAGTATTGTATTCAAATTTGGGTACCCAGTATTACAACCAGGGCTTTTATCCTTCATCCCCCTTCCACAAGTTTTGAATGCCCAGTAAAGTAGCTTAAGCACTCAGGACCCCTGAAAATGTAGCTCGAGTTTGTGATATTAGGCAGACTTCAGAAAGCTTAGATAACTTCTCATCTTTGTCCCGATATGGTTCATAAAGTTCATGGATTTTTCTACACCTGGAGTGTTTTTTTCCTGATTGTTCAAGTATTTGACAATATTTAGGAAAAAAAAAAAAAAGATGTGTTCGTTCTGCCTTCAACTTCGGTTTGCTAGGTATTAGTAACTCGTTTCAGGAAGACAAATCGGGCTTCATGAGAAAACGAAAACTTGAATGAGATTATACTGTAGGAGTAAATCTTACAGCACATAAATTTACTTGTCAGTCATAGAAATAAAGAGTGAGTGGATCTTCTACTCTAGTCGTAGGAGTCCTTAATGATCTTTTGACAAATAAAGTTGTCTTATTCCCACTTGCAGTTTTACTTTCAATATTCCTGCTTGTACTAGGCAGTATTTCTAGGCTACCAGGGTTGACCTTTTCCCTTCTCTGTCTCTACAAGCATAGAAATTCCTTGAAAAAGATTGGAAAAACAGTCTGTAATCTGGACCTTGTAAACAGGAGCCTGTTAAAGTGACAGAAGCGAGCCTTGCATTTAAGGATTACATTTTCTGTTGCAGAACTGTCATAGCTGGAGGCCGTGAACTAAGGTTTCTTTTATGTGTGTAGATGGTAAATTGTTAGCCAAGGGTATAATTTGCTCCCAGGTACCTTTTTATGGTAACAATCAAATCAGAAGATATGTTTGGATTGTTTGAGTGAAACACAGAATTAGTTGGTGTTTCCCTAATAAACATTTCTTCTGTTAAATAAAAATCACAGCCTCAGTATATTTTCCCTTCTTATAAAAGACAGAGTGTAAGAAAGAAAAGTTGAATTTTTGTGAAAACTGCTTCTCGAAGACTGATTCTAATCAACTTCTTCCTTTTCCTTCTGTAGTTTTAGAAAGCTGGCTTGATTTCACTGGAGAACTGGAACCACCAGATCCTCTGGCAAGATTGCCTCAGCTCAAGCGACGTATCAAACAGCTCTTAATTGACATGGGAAAAGTACAGCAAATAGCAACGCTTTGCTCTGTATGACAAAAGGAAGAATAAAGAAATAAAAATAGGTTCTTTTACAGTGAATTTTCTTACTTGCCACAAGACTGACAGGAACACAGCAAAAAGCTGAGCATTTATCTGGTTCTTTGCTGATTACATTAATAGCCTGAAGCTTTAGAGAGAGAGGAGAGGAAATCTAGAGTAAGGAATCTGTTATACTGAAAATCTGAGTATTCTGTGTCCAAGCTTCAAAATGTAATATATTACATACTGAGAAATGTTGATATGATTTTAACATGATAAACAAGAAAATCCCCATATGTAAGAAAGTTGAGCAAACAAAAACTCCGTGAAGAACAATGCTACTATTTTGAAACCTTTGGCAAAAAAATTCTAAATTGACAGAATTCAGCTGATTAACAATTCTCGGGAACTGCTTTTTTAATGAATTCCT
Source organism: Burhinus oedicnemus (assembly GCA_008921705.1). Classification (NCBI taxonomy): domain Eukaryota; kingdom Metazoa; phylum Chordata; class Aves; order Charadriiformes; family Burhinidae; genus Burhinus; species Burhinus oedicnemus. The sequence goes on from VFFE01007245.1 coordinate 253,263, forward strand.
CTTATCTTGCTAGTGAAAGATAGACACAGAGAGATCTGTATCCTCTCTACAAGGAAAGTCTTTAGATTATTTCCTTCTCTCATGAATGTTCAGGAAAATGAGCATACTAGCTTTGATTATTGAAAGAAATTACTTATCGTGGTCTCCTTTTTAAAGTATTTTTTTAAATAGAAATCCTTATTACAGCACCCTTAGGCTCCTTTAAAACATTAAGTGGCAAATAGTGGTCAGATGTGCCAAATAATGTTAAAACCACTGGGATGAGAGTTTGATTATGACTTGCATGAAGGTTTTTTTCCCAAAGTCCTACTCAGTGCCAGCAATCCATCCAAAATTTTATCTAGTTTGTATTTTTTTATGTTCTATTGCAGTATTCAGGATTCAAGGTACCATTTTTGTCCTGGGTAGCTCTGTTCTGGTGTTGGCCCTCTGAAACTTTACCATCCTCAGCTGGGATGAGGAATGACAAGAGCAGCAAAACTGTCTGTGGCTGTGAATATACTAAACCACTAGAATAAACACAAGATACGTCATCCAAGATGTTTTTATAAAATCTTTCAGCTTCGGTGAATGAAACGTCATGAAACCAAAGGCAACCTGCTTGCTCTGTTAGCTCTTGCTGGATTTTGAGCCCAGGACTTTCCCTGTGCTTACAAGTTGCCACTGTACCCAGTGCTACATACATGTTTGTATGTGTATGTATATGTGCATAGACACACATGTACATATATACATGCTATATACATTTATATCTACACATGTCTAGTTTTATTACAATAGACTATAAGAACTGGTGGTTAACATGAAATGTTACCTTTTAACAAGCAGTTTCTAAAATTGAAAATAATGTATGTACAGGTTTTGAAATTTGTAAAATATGACTGTTAAAAGGAGGCTATTTAACTGATGACATTAAGATACTTGAACATTTTATGCCTCATGTCTGTTTATCAGTTCTAGTTATCTGTATAAATGCATTTTAGAACCGATAGACAGTAAACTTGAATTTACCTTTTGATAAGAGTACAAGCCACTGTACATTCAAAAATTATTTAAATTTGCAAACACACTGTTCTATATGTAAGGTACTGTATGTAAAACTGTTTATTAAAACTATTCTGCATACTCTCCATTTTCCACTTTTCTTCCTGATCTGCATACAAATGTAAAAAAAGAAGTGATTGTTATAATGTACAGACCATCAAAAATCAAAAAATCTTAGAATGCCTTTTAAGGATGCATAAAATTGAAAAACGTGCCAAAGATGGATTATGTGGGAAAGACTTTGCAACCCCTGCATTGAACTTTCATGATAAAACCATTCTTGAGAAAGAAAGCAGCATGGCTGGTTCATTGCTAAAATAAACCTACCCTGACATTTCCCATCTGTCTATCATGTCTGAAGTGAGTTATCACTCTTGATGTCCAAAGCAAAATGTAAACCCCTGTTACAGAGTGGTTGCTGTTGAAAAAGTCTTGCCACATCAAGCTTATAGGAGACACTACAGAGCTGTATGGTAACATGGAAGTTAATTATGGAATCATGATTGGCAACTTCATAATGCAGAATGAACACAAGAGCTGAGGAGTTGTTGACATTTTTATAACAACTGTTAATAAATAAAATACTGTGTTGTATAGTTGGATGCTTAAATAATTGCTTCAAACTATGAATAGTTGAACGACCTACTTGCTTTTGGATATGTGAGACTTTTTTAAATATTATTCACTTGCTGCGTAGCCTTGAATGTGGTACTGTGTGTACTGTATAAGAGAAGTGTAAATCCAGATGAATTACTTTGAAACAAAGTGGAGTGTATTTACATAATTTATACAGCATACACTGTAGCAATATTATGCAATGTGTGTGCATGCGTGTGATGTAATATAATTATAAATGTTACTGAAAGATCGAGAGATTCCAGGTAGGAGGACGAAGGTTTCATTCTTAGTGCAGAGATGGGGGAATAGTATCCTGAAAAGGAAACTGTAAGGTCAAAGTTAAAGTTGCCCCTGCAGCTTTAACTTGTCTTCTGTTTCTGTGTGTAATGGTCTCTAAATTTATATGCATGTGTAATTTTATCCCGCAGGATCTGGCCGTATTCAGGATGGGCTGTGCTTACAAAAACAAATAATCTGTTCAGTATTTTTTTAATCTTAATTTCTCGTGTAGTCACGGATTATAAAAGTTCCTGCAAGCATTCGTATCTTCTAAGAAATACAATCTCGGTGTCCTTATGGACTGTGCTATGATACACTGTGTATTGCTTGAATGCTTCAAACTGAGACCTGAGTTTGCTTTCTCAAATTGTGATGTTAGTCTGTAAGATGTGAACATTAGTTTTGGCCCCAGTTTCTCAAGTATTCAAAGGTTTGGGATGCTTTCAAAGTTGTGGTTTTTTTGGTTTTTTGTTTTGTTTTTTTTTTTCTTAAACACCAGTCAAGTGCCATAAGAATGCGGAGTGTTTTGCACAGAATGTAACCTTACAGTTGATTGTTTCGCTTGTGTGCCAGCCAAACCCGATGTCATCTGGCTCATGCCAGTGTTTCTTCTAGTTGGCCTTATCGACAGAATCTTTTTCCTGTAGGCATCATTTTCCATCTTGTCTTCCTGCTTCCTCTGTAAATAAGCCAGGGACCTACACACAATCAATTTGCAACATCATTTATTGGGGTGTGAATTGCAGCGATTTGTGCTTCATGATGAAAGAGGCAGACCCTCTCTGAGGAAGAAATAGTATATGGTGATGTAAGGACTGGTTTTGAGACACGTGCACAGAAAGGTAAAAGTTTTAAATTTGCAGCTTTCTTTGAATATAAGTTCTTAATAGTAATAAACAAAAGGGAAATGCCATCGTACAGAAGCCTCTTGTGATTTCACAGGACTAAATGGCAAACTTGTAGAGCCTCTAAATGCCCAGCTTTTTGTCTGGGGGTTGGTGGCTGGTTTGTTTGGGTTTTTTTCACGAAGGTATCAGGGTGATTTGTTTCAAAGCCTTCTCCTTCCTGTGGTCGTACTGTAGGCATCTACATCAGGAATTCTGCGTTTTCAGTTGCAGTGATGGCAGTAGGACATCAGTATTGCAGTTATATAAATGAAGCGTTGTCTTGGTGACATGATCGGGTATCGCATGAGGGGGCTGCCTATGTTTCAGTTACAAAATGGAGGTACCTCAAGTCATGTGGCAGGGAATGGGTTGGAAGATGCTTCCCAGTAACCCTTTTCTTGGGTAGCTCTAGGTTGAGTAGTGCCCATATTTTGGATATCCTGGCCTTAGATGCACAGATCTTTGTTCAGCTATGGAGTAATCTACAGTGGTAGAAGCCTGTCCTCTTTAAAACAGTCGAAGAAGATAAGTTGCAATTTTCTGACATATTTCATTTGCTGGGTGGCATAGAACTGAAACTGTTCTTCCATGGGTGCAGTCCTCTTGTATGGCTGACATCCACCTGTCTCCCTTAATTTTACCTCTGAGCTTCTACCTGTGCTCCTCCTCTGTTCTGCAGCTTGCATCTATTTCTCCTCTTGTTCTTCAGCTATCTGCACTCCGTCTTCTGTGATCCTGGAGGGTTTCACTCCTCCATCTGCGTGCCTGGTTCTTTGGCTGCTGTGGGAAGCAGTCGTAGGGAAAGGTCTCTTCTGCTCTTCTGTCCTCAGCCTCGTGTCCTATGAGCTGTGTACGGTTGGATTGTGTGTACCATCATCAAAATCTTGCTGCCTTCTTTTAGTAAGCCTCTTCTGGTCTTCTGCAAATGGTCATCTCCCTCTACTCCCATCTGGCTTTTAACTTAGCTAGACTTGAATGAATATTACAGCAAAACCCCTCTGGCCCTGTTGGGCTTCAGCACTCCTTACCAAACTGAAGGCTGGGATGTAAAGGAGTCGCTCGAATGCCACAATAAATTTATGAAAGTATTTGGATGCTTGCAAACCAGAATATTTTTCCTTTGTATTTGAAGGGAAACTGCAACTATTTTTCTTCACTGAAGCTTTAAAAGACACAAAACAGATCCTGAACTGAACTGGAGCTTGGTGTAAAAAAACCAACAAAAATTGGGGGTGGGAGGCCCTCTGCAAGCAGGAGATTCCTGACAAGAAGTGTTCAATCGGGCCGCCTTGACTACCTAGCCCTGTTAGTAGTCACGTGGAGGTGCTGCTGTGTAAAGGGGGTGCACCCAATGGTGCCGTTCATTTGCAAAGGGGACCCGCCTTTGCCATGTCAGTTTAGAACACTGGAACCGTAGGTTTTCTCTCTACTGCTTAGAAATGTTACAGTACACGCACCTTAATTTTGGAGTGCTTATTAAGGTCAGAGGCTTAATCACTTTTGAAAAGCCCATTGCTAGTCTCAGACTTTATTAGATGCGCTTTTTTCTTTTGTACTGAATCCATGTGGCTTTAGGTGATCATTTTACAAAGGATGTTTGAAATACTTCAGTAATGGTTTTGATTATACTATGTTATGTCCTGGGTGTGGGGGTCTGTCTTTAGCAATAAGTATTATACACTATGTGTATATCTGTTTATATATGGAAAACAAGTATGGAGCATGTAACCATGGTGAAAATACACTGCACGGGGAGCAGACACTGCATTTGGCAGCCATTCTGCACCAGCCTGAACAACTCCAATTAAAAATAAATAAATAAATAAAAGGTTGGACATCACACGGAGAAAACGAACTAGCGTGAAAAATCATCCAGGAGTTGAATTTCCCTTTCCATACACACCAGGCCTGTGTGGAAGCGGCAGATGAACCAGCCTTATTCTACTATGGATTGAATAACTAAAGCGAGTTGAATTGCTGTTTGCTTCCGACAGCAGCCTTCCCTTCGTTACGACTGGCCAGAGCCACCTCCGTCCAGCTGGAGCCACCTGCGTCAGTGTATTGTCACTAAACACTCTGAGAGAGGCAGCAGTGCACTACTATTAAATCTTCTATGAGAGAAGCAAAATACTTTCTTCTGTGATTTGGTTTTTTTTTTTTATAATAGCAATAATGTTGACTGCATTCTAATACTCCCAATAAAGGTCTGTTGAGATTGTTACGTGCCTGGGCTCCCATTCGGTGGAATTCTGTTTCGGCAAGCTAGTGAGCGCTTGTGTGTGTCCTAAAGCATTAGGGAATCTTCTGTTGCGTTTTTAGCCAGTAGTCAGTAAGTTGTGTGCGGTTGTCGATACTCATTTATTTGTCTACATTGCAGAGCTTTAAGGAATCTTCAGTTGTATTTTAGCCTGTAGGCAAATTATGCAGTCAGTAAATTATCTACAGTACAGAATTACTTATCGTGTGGCAAAATAATTAGATTTTTTCCGTTCCTGAACTGCTTTAGTCTTTAATAATTTCAGGGTTTGCAGCGCACTCAGTTCTTGAAAGACAAGGTCTTTCAACAACGCGTTCGCAGTGGTGGCGTCTCTTCTTGTGGGCAGACATCTGCCTTCTGAGGGTGTTGCTCGTTTTGTGCCTGTGCACAATGTCATTACGAAATAACTTCAATTTGCTGTCAGTGACTTCTTATATTTTAGTATTGTCCTGAGCAACAGTCTGTAGGCACTATCGTAGTAGGAAAAAATAAGCAAAAGATGGCAAGAATGTTCCTGTCCTCGGCGTCCTGTGGAACAGGGCACAAATTGTAAGCGGCAGGTGAAAGAAACTGGGCAGAATCTAAATGAGTTACTAACACAGAAATTTTCCTGTTGTTCACAGCAAAAATAGTTATCTTCAACATGCATGAAACTTCAAAATTTTAATTCTGAAACATGTTTTAATCATTATTGAAGGTACAGTCTCAATGCAGTCTCTCAAGTTTAAGATAGAAGGCCAAAATCAGAGCTTGGAGTAATACACCGAAACACTTTTTCTAATTAGCAGACTTGTTAAAGGAGAGGTTTCCTGAGTCAGACCAAACATCTAGCCAGTTCAGTGTCTTGTCTTCAGCAGGAATACAACATCAGCATCTGTAGAAGCATACTGACTGTAAAAGATCTGTACAAATTGGTCTTTCCCTTGGTGTGTCTTTCACTTCTGGAAAACTGAGGTTTCCTTTACAGAAATCTTTATGAAGACCATCAGTTTTATCAACCATTGACAGCTCCGTGAGTTTAATCTGTCTTTTTTTCACTCATTTATCTCCACAATTCTGAATTCCACAGCTTTGTTGTGGGGCAGAAGGTGGTGTGTTTGCCCTTGAACTTGCTTTCTGACTCCGTTGGCTGTACGCTCTTGCCTTCAGTTGAGAGAAGGTTAAATATTGCTTTATCGAAAAGACCAAAAGTGGCTTTGTCCTCCCAACGCCAGACGCTTGGCACCCTGTTGCTGTCCGGGTGTGACCGGCAGTGCCTTTTCTCGCTGCATTAGCTCGCTTTTGTCACACGCCGAGTCGATTCAGCGTGCAAATCTATCTGCGGGTTGCAGAACTGATTTTGGGGTTTCAACACAATCAGCATCCCAGTTGTCGTGAGAATAAAATAAACGTTTTTCTACCTTGCATCACCGTGATACTGTTAGATAGAGGAAAACTGTGTTACCTCCAATGGATAAGTAAGAAAAAAGTAATTTTACCTGTCCTAGAAATGGTTCATTTCTGCAGGGACAATGGCAAATTCAAATGTTCTTACATGGGCTACTTTAGATTCTTTTGTCACCAATGGCACTTTGTCAGCTGGTAAATTATAATATAAAAAAATTGAGAAGTCCTCTGTCCCCTTTTCTGATCTGGCCAAGTTTAGTGTAGAAGTTACTGGAACTTCCCCATCATTCTGTCAATCTGAAGAACGTGTCATGTATGAAGTGACTAAAACTTGTATTATCTGGTGGGGCTATGGTTTTTTTCCTCGTCATCTTTTAATTTTGCATCACATGAGGACTTTTTAAAACTTAAGCAGAGATGAGGGAGTTAAGTGCTTCACAAGGTCTCGTTATTGTTATCTGTGCTAAAATCACGTGAAGATGATAGAGACAAATGTCTCATGCTTGGGAAGCAATGTACCAAATGTAAAACATAGTTCTCTAAGCATAAGAAGTTGCTAACGCATGGTGTGAGTCTGTGGTTTTGCACAGTGGGAGGGAATTGTGCAACATTGGTGATTTATTTAACACAGAAAAGCAGGTTATTATGTAAAAATAAAGGAACTAATTGATACGGGCATAATTTGACAATGCTTTCCATTCTTAAAATTTTTGCTTCCAATTTGCTGCCTCATTTGGGGGGCTCCCTTAAGTTCATTTCTTCAAGGAGGGTTGACTTCTCAGGGCCAAGTTTTATTTGGGTGAGAGCAACTTTTCTAGGGGTATAGGTGTTTGTGTATTCATATACAGGAATCATTTACCCCTGGGCTTTTTGATATGTAAAAATTGCAGTAGCACAAACAGTCTTTTCTGCTAAGAAAGCGTATGCAAAACCAGAACAAGAAAGAAATGGTCTGCTTCTCCCTTGAGGTTTGCGATTTCAGTTTTTCATCACACTGACATTTTTTTCTTTCCCCCTACAATTATAATCTAGATTGAGTAGCTTTTTACCAGTGTGTACGACAAACGAAATCCTCATTTCCAGCACTAGAGCAACGATTTTGAAGACGTGTTAGTTTTAAGGCCATATTGGCTGCAGAGATCTCTTCCGCTTACTCCTTTTCTCCCCTTCATCCGTGAGCTATTTTAAGATATTTTTCCATGTTTTCTCAGGCCGTAAAAACAGAGGTCAATTCAATTGTCCTTTCACTGAAAGTTACTCAGTGAGGCTTTTCTTAGTTTGAATTTAACCAGCCATAGATGACAAGTGCCTTCTTTTCTCTGAAGAATGTGAATTGCGCATATTGTTCTGTAAACTACTTTCTTTTTTTTTTTTAAATCCACAGGCTGTTGCATCCCATTGAACCTGCGTGTACTGTGATGCCCATCTTGGTTTGACGCATGTCTAGAAGTGGTTTAAGTGATGCCAGTTGCCAAAACTCACTCTCTCACTTTGTTTTTTTAAGAGACTTTTAAGACTTGGCCATACTTCCCAACTTGCATCGTTCAGAGGTTGTTTTCTGAGTGTTTCTGAAGGAAATAAAAAATAATCTTGGGAATCGACATTATGTAGATATTGCAGATTTGTGCTTCTTTCTGTTAGTAACAGTCCTTTCATACCTCCTTGGTTTCCTGTCTGCCTGACTCTGTTACCAGCTACTAATGACCTTTGGTAGCAAAGAACAGAGGAGGGAAGTGAATGGCTGCCTTAATGAGCTTGCTTCTCTCCCTGTTTGCTGTGCGAGGAACCCGAATGACAATTTTTTCACTAACTTTAGAAAATTGGACTAAATATATATCGCACTCACCACCCACTCCCACTCTGCTTGTGTTTCTGTGGCTTGGAAACATCGTCGTGCCCGTGAGCCCCGACCCTGCTGCCCCTGGAGAGCCCGTGACACCGGGCTGCCTCTTGCTGCTCTCCTCTAACTGCGCCCCTGCGCCAGGGGCTCAGACGCAAACCTGAGACTCTTGGAGCATGCTTGAGTCAGAAATATATGTCATGGTCAAACTTTTCATCTTTCCTGACGCGGCCTCCCTGGTGCCAATGCTGGCTGTTCTCTGTTTACTCGGATTCCTTTGCTCTGCCTGTACGTTTCCCTACAAATGCTATGCTAATCCAGAAACTAATTTTCTTTCTGTGCCTGCTTAATCAGGGCTGTTACAGGATTTTTCTTCTTTATGCCTCTGAAGGTTGCCTTTTTTTGGTCTGTCATCTGTGCTGGACATGTTCTTCATCTTTTCCCAGCTTGATCTTCCTGTGGACTCTTGACTTTCCTCAAGTCCAGCGTAGGTTGCTTGAAAGTCAAATCCAAATGTAATCCCACTCGTTTTAAAAACGCAAACCATGCTAAAGCAAGATTGTACTGCTGTTTGAGATCACACTTACCCTCTATATCGAACACTGTAGCGGTCTGCAGCCGAGACAGAAGGATGCTTGAATCACTGTTAGGACAGTCTTGGTCTGTAGGAGAGTATCAGCAGAGTTGTTTCTAGACTGCCCCATACCCACGAATCACAAACGAGTGCCGCTGTCGCTTTTTCCTGAAATCAGCCTAAGTCCAGCCTCAGACGTGTGGTTCTGAAATTATTTAGCTAATTCTTCTGGGCTCGTTTGTCCACCAAGCTTTGCGTAAGTGAGGGTGAGTTCTTGTAATTCCTGGTGGGAGTAAATGCTAACTGACAAGCATAAGCGGTGGACAAGTAAGAAATGATACTCTGGAACTAAGGAAATAATATTTCTGATCTGTTGTAGGTCAAAGATCTTGTATGTAATCAGTACCAAAAAGCCAGACTTAACATGCTCAGTGGTTATACTGATCTTACACCAGGAGGGAGAAGCCCAAGCAGCTGAGCTGCTCCCCGTCAGGTTCTCGTCTGGATAAAAGCGCAGGGTGTAAGTGGGAGTAAAAGAAAAAGGTCAGATGCAGTTGACTCCGACCTTCAATTCCCTTCGCAGCCAGTGGAGCTGCGTCCATCCTGGTTTTCACTTGATAAGTAACCGCATTATGAATTGTATTTACTCCTAGTGCTGCAGCGCTTGGAGGCCTAACTCTTGCCTGGCCCCTCAGCAGGCTAGGCTCTCTAGGGACACAAAAAAGTGTATTTCTGACACAAAGCACAAAGTCTGGTTGCACCGCAGCGCAGGTGAGAGCCGGAGCTCTGGCCGGGGTCATGTCAATATGCTCAATTTGCATGTTGATTTAACGAAGTCCCCCCCTGTGCCGGCTGCTGCTTGTTCTCCTCTCGGATGAGCGGGCCCAGTCGTGCTCCCCGGAGCGGGGATGAGGACTGGCCGAGGAGAACCACGAGGGCCGTTCCAGGTGAACGGGCCTCTTGCGGTGTTCTCAGAAGCACGGTATGCGTCACTCGCCCAATTTCATGGTCAGTCTACCAGCACGTAAGTGCACCCATCTGTGCGATGGCCGCTACTAAAAGGCCGGTGATGGCTACCTGGGGTGTGCAGGGCGGCCTCACTGACGAAGGGGGATGGAGCTCTCCCATCGCAAGATGGGCTCCATCCCGTTTTGCGCCCTTCTTTGCTGCTTTATTAGCACAGCGGCAGCCAATATATTTGGTAAGTACGCTTGTTCTTTTCCTTTGCCTGTGTCCAGTAGTGACCGTGCTCCTGTGATCTCTGTGCTGCTCTGTGTATTATTCCGACGAAGTATGTAATGGTCCCAAATCTTGCACGTTGCAAACTTAGCTAGTTATTGTGTGCTGGAGAGCATGAGTTTGGGCTCCAGGTTAAACCCTATAAGGATCTTTATGTGGTCAGTGTTATCTGAGTTCAGTACACCTGGATTTTGGGTGGGGAAAAAAACCCCATTTTCTGGAAGAACAGGCTAGGCTAGAGAAGGAGCTTGGCTAAGAACAGGTAGTGCTGCAGGGACGTGAAGGTCCTAAGATCATATCTGCTACTTGTGTGTGCCGTCATCTAGTTTAGTCTTGAACTTTAACTTAAGATACTGGACGGTCTGAGTGCCATCCCCAGTTCTCTGGTCTGAGTTTGACAGTCCTGCACCACAAACATTTGAATCACCCCTTAATCTCATAACTCGGGTGTCTTACTAGACTCTAGCGCTGTACAAAGGGATCTCCACACATCCCAGAGCAACTGGCTCGAAGTCGTTTGGGGTGAAAACAGTGAGGTTTGCCTACATGTGGATGTCTATAGGCGAGCTAACCTAAAATCCCTTTACAGTCTCATGAAAATATTCACATGGGCTTAAGGGGACACAGTAAAAACTCACAGGAAGAGAAGTGATTCAGAGATCTTAGGTGCACAGAAACCATCTGCGGTTAAAGAAGTCCCCAAGCTGCAAATTATCGGAGGCTGAAAAGTATTCAGAATACTTACGATGTATTTGCACTATGTGTCAGCACACTCAGACCAAATACTGGATTAAGTGAACTTTGGTCTAAATCGTTGTAGCTATGGTTTTGTTTGTTTGTTGTATTTTTATAGAACTAGTCAACAGAATTAAGAGCATGACGTTCATCTTATATTGACAGAGAAAGTGTCAGATCGACTAATCTGTTCTGTACAAAAAAACTTACTGAATATCATCATCCTCCTAAAACAGCATCCAAATGTGGTTTTGAATGCATTAAGAACTGAAGAGTTGACTGTTTTCATGCTAGGTGGCTTAGGTAGTTGATCACCTGCCCTGCTAAAAATTGAGAAGTGCTCCTGATAAGAATTAGTCTGATGCTAACTGCTAGACGTCATTGATTCTTTTTAGGTCTTTCATAAGATTATGAAGCAATACCTCTTCTTTTGGTAGAATAGTGAGTGACTTAGCTTCAGTAAAGAAAAATACTCATAAAACGTTAATCGTGATATGTGTGGTTATGTCGAAAGGCTGTTTTGTGGTGATAGCCACAACTACCTCTGAGTACGTAGACTACCCAAGGTACCAGAAAACAATAGCTATACCAGTACAGAACAGAGCTGCAGCTAATTAAATACAGGCCTGGGAAAGGGGTGCATGAGCAGCTCCGTCACGTGCTGATCCTGCAGCTGGCAGCCCAGCGAGTTTGTTCAGTACCTGCCAGTGCTGTCCCATGCAGAAACGCACGCAAGGAGCAATGGGGAAACAACCAGGGAGGACCCGTGAACCCGGGGCTTTCACCACGCAGTGTTGGCACTAACAGGGTTTTGATAAGAACAGTCTTGTGGTGAAACCACCCTTACGTGTTTACCTTCTTGCTGCTTTCAGAGTACCAGACAGATTCCCAACCATTGCGTCCATGCGAACTTCAGAGGGAAAAAGCTTTTTCAGGAGGAGAAACTTACATTCCTCAGTGCTCAGAAGATGGCCAATTCAGGTAACTCATCCCTGCTATTATTCTGCTGTTATGTGACATGACCTTTTGTCACTAATGGAAAATTTAGCTTTGGGTTTGAAGAGCCTCCGTATCAGTGGACTGGAGGGTGAGGGGTGCAGGAGACTGAGAGGACGTTATTGAGCCACGTTGCAGATCCAGCCTCTCCTGAATGAATTCCATGTTGCTGGAAATAACCTCTGGGTTAAGAGGTCAATCTAATATTAATAGGCTAATCTTGGCACTATTATTTGCATGTTAAATACTTGGTGCAGCTTGTTGTGTAATGCAGCTGCTGTCTTCTTACACACGCTCATGGGCACGTGGTCTGTGATCAGTGTGCCAGCTGGCACAGCGGAGCCAAGCTGACTTGGAGAAGTTATCCATCACGCTGTAAGTGGCACAGTTGGGTTTCCTTCTAAAGGCAGTAAAGGAAGTAAAGCACATGGAGGACAGTGGTTTAGAGAGCAGCATGTTGCCTGAAGATGTAAGAAGGTAACGAGTTAAAGCTATGTCTGAGAGGAGTGCAGATTTTAATGTTCTCTACTATTATCTTGTTGTTGCCTAAGGTGGAGGACCTAGACCATGCTAGATTTGACTTAAAAAATGTCTCAAAATGTATGGTAATTCTCAAATACTGAGAATGAGAATTCTGTCCAATCCGCTTGCTTCCCCAATGACTTCAAGTCTCTTATCTGCAACTCCTAAAGACTTCGGAGAATTACTAGAAAGAAATAAGAGCTCCCATCAGGTAGATCTGGAGTCACCAGAAACACAGCCCTTTCTGAGTCCATTATTTGCGGTGTTAAAGTACTTGAACTTGTTTGGCTTGATTTATGTGTTAGTTTATATCCCATGACTGAATACTCTGTCACTAACAAAGTAAAATATGGTACCTGTGATCTCCTTCAGGACAGTTCAGTGCAGTAGGAATGGTCTTTCTTGTTGGTGTGTGGATGAGAATGGCATTGAGGTACCTGGCAGCAAACAGAATGGATATCCCATGTCTTGTAAGTCACAGGTTTCTATTTTTGGTCAGATTGGGTAAAGAGACGTTTAAATCTGCATTTGAACTGCTGAAATCAAGAATAGGTTAGCTCGAGACTTTGATGAACTCTAGTTTGTTGTAACTTGCTGGGTCTTTCTCATGGAAGTTCTGGAGTTTCTTTGGAGCTGATCATGGAAACCTGATACAGCTGGATGATCCGTATTCATGAAGGTCACAGTAATGTAAATCATGAATGAAGGATCAACTTTTGAGTTGGAGGGCTTCAACCCCACCTGTGATGAGTTTCTGTATACCACTTTTCATGGCCTCAAGTCCATCAATGTCCTCATAGCACTGGGTAGTAGAAGCAGAACTTGCAGCTCTCAGAAAGCTCAGATGTTGCCTTAATAAGTAACTCAGTGCCCAACAAGTACCTTCCTCTAACAGTGCCCCTCTCTGCTACTACAGGCTTATCCTTTTGCCAGTTGCAAAAGCAGAGGATCTTGGTCAGTCGCTACATCAACAGCAGCAGCATCTCCTACATCCCTCAATGCCTGGATTCAGGGGCATTTGATGCGGTGCAGTGTGACACGGAGCTGGGTCAGTGCTGGTGTGTAGATCCAGAAGGAATGGAGATTTATGGTACCAGGCAGAGAGGAAAGCCAACGCAGTGTAAGTAATATTCAACGAAACAGTGGGTTTTGTAGAGTAGGAAGGTTTGGTGTGAATGAAAGGTGGTAGATCAGGAGCTTGGACACTGCAGCCTACACATAGCCTACAGAAGTATAGGTGCTTAAGTGAGGAATTTAAGTCTCTGTTTCCTTTGGTTAGAAAGAGAACACGAGACACCTAGGTGTCCATACTCAATGTAATGAATCTAAACCCCTTCCAAACCATGGGATGGCTACTCAGCTGTTTGTGGGAAGTTAAAATGCCAGTAAACATTACTTTTTTTTCCCTGTCAGGTCCAGGGAACTGTGAGATCCGAGACCGTCGCATTCTCCATGGGTTTGGGGAGAGGAGCCCACCACAGTGCTCAGCAGATGGAGAGTTTCTGCCTGTCCAGTGCAAGTTTGTCAACACTACAGACATGATGTTTTTTGATCTTGTGCATAGTTACAACAGGTAAGAGTGTAGGCTTCTGAAACAGGAGGGCAATCCTGCATACCTATTCAAGTCACTGTCTTACTGCATTTTTTTTTCCCATGTGAAGTTCTTCGTCTGTGACCTCCACATGATGTTATTTTCTGTTAGTGAATGTACCAACTTTTTCTTCTGAATTAAATTTTCTCATTTAGAAAAGCCTGGTATTCCACCCCTGCAGTCTAATCAGTGTGTCCTCACGCAGCAGTGGATACCACATTGTGATCTGCATTTGGAAAAGTAGCCAGGGCTACCTTTTGGACAGACACATAACAGCAAATGAGATAAATGAGGAATGAAGTGAGGAATTAAAATGTATACACATGAAGTAGGAAAAATGATTCCATGTGGGAGATGAAAACAGATGGACAGAAGGATAAGTGGCAACATGCAAAGAGCAAGCTCCACGTGACAGTGGGAAACTCTCATCTGTTTAGGCGGTGCCAGGGTTGCTCACACCAGGTGAACCACCAAGAGATGGATGGGCGTGCTGACATATGACTGGCTTTGGGCGGTTGGAGTGGGCTGGGGAAGACTCCAAAACGCTGGATCAAATGCTTGACTGTGGGAGCAAGAAGTCATTGTCCTGTGGAGGAGCTGGGAATTAATGCTCAGGTGGAGAAATAAGGGATGGACAAGGGGAACCACAGGGAGAGGAGTTCGTTATGATGCAGAAGTTCAGATGCTCCAGAGAAACCTTTTGGTCTCTTGTGAAATGCCGTTATCTTGGTATCTCAGCCAACACCTTTCTCCGGTGGAGGGCAGTGGAGTAAATGTGGTGTCTCATTCTGACTTGGCTCTGTAGTAGCAAAGGAATGTTATTGTAAATGTCAATTTTGCTATTTTGAGGGTTTTCTTTTTTAATTTAAGCAAAACTGAAAGGGAGGCCCAAATGCACAGCACAAATTTGTCAGAGCTTTGGGAGAGGCTATTTTGGCAAGAGCAAAATAATCTGGCTGTTTTGTTTCTGGGCCTGTGGAGCACGGAAATTCTAAAAGAACAATTTCAGAGGAGAAAGCAATGCTTTAAAATAACATTTTTTTTCTCCCCTTGGGAGATCTGTCTGCAAAGGCCTGTGAGATTGGGCTTTTCTTTTGTCCATGTCATGTAATTAATCACAGCAGGATCATTTCACTCTCAGCTGTCTACCTTTCTAATTATAGCATTGACTTAACTCATTATCATCATATCTCAGTATCTCAGGTCATTAATATATTTATTTTCACAGTATTCCTGCCTGAAATGTCATTATCCTGTCCCATAAACAGGAGGCCAGAGTGCGGAGTTGAATGGATGAGTTCCACAGCAAAGGACTATAGCAGAACAGGGATTTAAACCCATGTTTTATGTTCATGTGGAGCCAGTGGAGCAACTTCCTTTGGTTCCACAGACCAATTTTTGAAATCTAGACATGTCAAACTAACTCTCTTTCCAGATTGTTTGCTTACACCTTTATAAATATTCCAGAATAAATCAATATGTTACAAAAAATAAATGGAGAAATTGAATGGCTTAGAGCTAAGACTTTCCTGAGAGGAAGACTTTTGGAAAGAAAGATGAGCCCGCATTTCCTGCCTCACCTTGGTGACTTGGCTGCTTTTACTTGTTTTATACAGACTGTGCCCAGGTCTTGCTTGGATGGGCTGTCATACAGAAGGCCCTGTAGCAGATTGGAGAGGAAGATCAAAAAATAAAAAGTCGAGGAAGATTCTTTTACTTTCTTGCTATAATTTTCATAAGACTGAAGACCTTGTGTCAGTGTCTATCCCAGCTCGCTGGAGGTTCTGTCCTAATATATATTATTTCATGGGCAGTGGAAAAAAACATGATTTGGATTTCTCCCTCTGTTTCTGAGTAGTCAATGAGAAAGGAAGCTATAACTTGAGCTGCACATAGAACCGTAGAAGGGGTTACTTGCAAACCTGCTTTTGAAGATCAGTAATGAGTTGTCTTTGCTGGCAGCTAGGAGCAGAGACTCACAGTTGGAAGAAAAGGTCAACAACCTCACATTTATCTACTTTCCCATATTTTTGAGCATGAGCATTTGTCTTGAAGCACGTGAATACACTATAAATTTATCCATAACTTAAATGTAGTCATCTTCACTTCAGCCATTGGTTTGGACTGGGTCTGATAGGTGAGATATAGTCCGTTTTATGGCTGCTCATCTCGAGGGCTGTGATTAAAAAGAGACTCAGAAAAGAAAAGAAGCAGTAGGAAGTGAGTTTTCCAAGTAAGGTGAGAAAAGTTCTGTCCTCTTGTTTGTGTGGGCCTGATTTATATCCGTTTGTACTTTATTTAGCTGTACTCTCAACTTGGAACAAAAATAACCAGAACGACAGGATATGACTACACATCTGCCCCATATAAAAGTAGTGTAATTATGCATGTGACTTCTTAACATTGAGGATGAAAGAAAGCAGCATGCAGAATTTTTTCATTGCATCCTGTTTCACTCAGCTAGGCGTTGAGATGCTGAGGTGATGAGCTCCAAGGACACGAGCAGTGCAGAGGTCTGCCTTTGAATAGAGGGACATTGCTCTCCTAAGAAAAGGAAAGATCATTTTCCTGATCGGTCAGTGGCCCGTGCATAACTCAGGGGAGCAGAAAGCTCTTGAAATGTCCCAAGACATTTCTATCCATGTGTGCATAGAAGACCATAGAAAGATAGTATGTAGCTGTTTATATTTTAAATTGCATTGTTTTAATACTGACAGAAGTCCCTTTGTGCTCTGAAGTATGATATTTTGATTGCTTTTAGCATGCCAGTGTCAGCAGCAGAGCAAGATTTGATGATCCAAAGTGGAGGGAGTCATTAGGTTTTTGATTTGAAGACGTGGGAGAGTGCCAGAGAGAAGCAGCACCATGCAGGGATGTGCAAGCTCTGAGACGGGAACACTGTTGGATAACACTGGGACAACCCTGAAGTTACTAGTCCCTTCCTCTGCCAGGGATTGCTGTTGCTTCGTGCATTCCCCATCTCGTGCTTTGGTATACTGAGGAAGCAGTAACATCTTCAGCTTTCCTGGCAAGAGGTGGCAGAGCTCTCAAGGTAGACACTTGAAGGTAGCAAAGGGCCATTACTCCACTCCTCTCACCTGGCCACTGGTTCTGAGCCAAACAAGCATTTCACAGAATCGTAGAATGGTTTGGGTTGGAAGGGACCTTTAAAGGTCATCTAGTCCAACCCCCCTGCAATGAGCAGGGACATCTTCCACTAGATCAGGTTGCTCAGAGCCCCATCCAACCTGACCTTGAACATTTCCAGGGATGGGGCATCTACCACCTCTCGGGGCAACCTGGGCCAGTGTTTCACCACCCTCATTGTGAAAAATTTCTTCCTTCTATCTAGTCTCACGCGTTTCTCAGGAGCACTGCAGACTGCACGTGCTATAGAGCAGCCCCGAGGCTGCAGGAGGGTGACATTGGAGCTGGGGATGGTCATAGTCCCAATTTCACAAAGTTGCTGTAAAGCGCTTTGGCACGTTAACCTTTTTCCCAGTTGATCGGGGTCTAATCTACCATTACTCTTACTGCTAAGTGTCCTTCCTCGGTAAAAACCTACTTTGTGTAATTCTCTGAATGTCTTGAGCAGAAAATTCCACTTCCCTGTTGTTAGATTTTTTTTCCAAATAAGCCACATGCAGCTGGGACACCAGACATCTATCATATTTCAGGGTAAGGGTATGTGTCTGTAAAAGAATACGATAGTTTTGGAACTTGGCAAAATTGTTCAGCTGGTCATATTGCCTGAATCTAGAAAAACTTATCTTCTGTTTGCTCGGAGAAACCCTAGAGTGTCTGTCAGTTAAGATCACATTTATTATGTTTTTTCTAACTCTGACCCTGTTAAGTTTCCTTGCTAAATCATTGCTTTGCTGGAATCTGGCTGTTGTCACTCCTAGAAGATTATACTGGAAACTAGTGTCTCTTTGATCTCCAGAAGTAAGAGTCAATCTTACTTGTAATATGTTAAAACCCCTTTCTCCTTAATCTGTTGAGCCATGCTCTGAAAATGAAAAAGATTAGTGAGGTTTTTATCAGCTTTTGTGCTTAATTCAGTGCAGAAAGCGTACGTAGCAAGTAGGGAAGAGGAAGCAACCTGTTTGTTTAGGCACTCTGCCATCCTGTGCAGATTTGTGGAAGGAGCTAATGAACGGGTGTTGTAATAACATTAAGCCAACATCCATCTATTTTACACTCCTTGACAGGCTTTCAAAGATGAGTATAGAATTGAAAATGAGCGTTAGATGCTGGGTACCTGCTTAGGAAGGGTCAGAAATCTGATGAAGGGAGATTGTCCTGTGTTTGTTCGAAAAAAAAAAAAAGGCATTTAGGAGACTTGTTATCCTGCTGAAACACTGATCTGGATCATGTCAGAGCCTGGTTGCCACAAGGAGACCAAAGGGTTTTGTAATGGCTTTGTGCTCTGCAGACATCCTTGCCGTACAAATCCGGGAGGGAAACACAGGTGATGCTTTGTTGTTGTTGACGAGCCTCCCCGGGCTCTTCACAGGAGGCTGCTTTTTCTTCCAGGTTCCCAGGGGCTTTCCAAACGTTCAGCTCCTTGCGGGAGACATTCCCGGAGGTCTCTGGGTACTGTTACTGTGTGGACAGCCTGGGGAGAGAATTAGCAGACACGGGTAAGTACCCTCCAGCAGCTGACCCCTTAACTTGAGCGGCTTTGAATTCCCAAGGCAAAGGACAAATAACAAGTATCAGTCTTCAGGTTCATTTGGGACTTCATTTTCATTCTTACAAGGGGTAAGACCACTGTGACCGCTGCAGTGCCCATGGGAAAGGCTGGAGCTCACTAGTGAAAACCCACCCTTAGGAGACGCACTTCAGTCAGTAGCAAGTGGAGTTGCTGCCCGGGAGATAATCCTGTCCTTTTTGGGATGGTGGAATAGGATTTCTGAATGTCCAGCCTCCACCCACACTAGAAAGCTGTGTCATATTTGAGAAGTCCAATTAGCAAATGCAGGGGAATATAAAGGGCCTGGAGACTGAACTATTTTCTTCTTGCTCAAGTAGAATCATGGAATGGTTTGGGTCAGAAGAGACCTTTGAAGATCATCTAGTCCAACCCGCCTGCCATAGGCAGGGATATCAGATGGTCATTCATTTTCTTTCACAGCCTCAGGATACCTTTTAGGCATGTTAATAGTTGATGGAACACTTTAGAAGAAAGAATGTTTTTTCCAAGAAGGAGGAGGTTGAGGACTTCCAGCTCCTCTTCCTTGATACTGTGGTTTTAAAAATTAAAAAAAAAAATTAAGACATGGGAAAAATGCAAAGCATGATAGCTTAAAATTTATATGGTAGATGAGTACTTCAACATTTAATTCCCACAAGGGTGAGAAGTTCTCAAAGAATTTGTATTCTCAGGGAAACTACTACACATCTTTTTTTTTTTTTTTTTTTTTATACAAACAAAATGTTTTTTGGTAACATCAGTTTCCAAGATTCCATTGATTACTCTACTACAGACTGAACCTAACAAAACCACAGCACAGTGCTGGTTCTAGGATGTTCCTCCTGCTTGTTTTGGTAGATGTCAAGGCGTAAAGCCAGTGAGCGGGCACGCAGCAGTGGGTTGTCTGGTGCGGTGCATTAGGGTTATGCAGTATAAGTTCATATTTGGCCTGTTTAGAGGACGGGTTTTCTTTTTCCTGATAGGCTTCCAGTTCTGCTACTCTGGTGTAAAGCAGGTGACTTCTGTGCTAACAGTCTGTCTTTCCCAGGCCTGGAACTGCTGCTCGACGAAGTTTACGACACAGTTTTCTCTGCGCTGGAGCCTGCCCGCACATTCACGGAGACCAGCATATATCGGATCCTGCAGAGGCGGTTTTTGGGCATTCAGCTAGCTACCTCTGGCAAGTTCAGATGTAAGTAGCACCCAGGTGATGCCCTGTAAATAAGGTGACAATTTTGGAGCTTATATGTGACAGCTGCCATTGGGGAGAGTTGTTCTAGGAGTCTCTTGCACTAAAAGCATATAACACAGTTTTGGTGCAAGAGTCAAAGTCTCTGAATCACAGCTGGCTTTTAACCTCTGGATTGTACATTCTGACCAGCAGATTGTACATTCTGACCAGCAGATTGTACCTGTCCTCCGATCAACGCTTTCCCATGCACTTGAAGTTCGCATTGGTTGAAATCCCATGAACTCCCTGTATCTCTTGCCCTGAGATTATGGAGATGGATCTGATGATTTATTCGATTAAAAGCCTGAGAAAATGTTGCCTAATTTATGTTGCTACACTCAGAAATAGGGAGGATCTTACGCTCACCACAATACAGTCGATCCTCAGGAGGCTACGCAAGAGTTTGTAGTGCCTTAGCCAGCCAGGCTGAACTTCTGGATCTGCCCTTGGGTCCATTCCTGCTCCGGTCAGGGCAGGCAAATGGGGAAAGAGTTTCTCTGCCTATGGGCAGTGAACTCAGTGGGACAGGAGGTCAGGTACCTCCTTCTTTCTCCTACATCAGAGCCCAAGAGAATTCCCTTGGCTGGGGAGAGTTTGAACCCCCTGATGTGACCCTTCATCCTCCCATCTGAATTCCTCTGACGTTGCTGTCTGACCCTCGCTATGAAGTTGCATCACCAGAGATATTAAGCAGATTCTGATGCAAGTCCTCCGGCCACGTAGTCACAGGTTTTTTTCTATTTCTGGGACCAGCTGATAATTCTGGGGAGTCTGGAAAGCATCTTCTCCCTCCCGTCGCAGTGTGTTGTGCAATAAGCTCTGACTGCAGCTAGGGATGCAGCCGCTGTCAGCAAAGATGAAGCTGTAACAGCCACAAGATGGAGATGTGACCACGTTCCTCAGCTGCTGAGGAGGACTGCGTTGGTGATTTACCCAGATCTCACACTGCCACCTGAAGCCACACACATTAGGAAAGTCGTCAGATTTCCTTGATGAACAGGTTGTTCTGATGCGATGCTCTTGCTGCCTCAACCTGGTAGCTGAGTGCAGCTGGAAAGCTCTTGAAGGTTGAGAAAAGTTTAGGCTGTAGGATTGCAGGTTTATATAAACAAGCAAAATTTCTCTTGGAAGCGTGGAGTCTAGTATTGGAGACACCATAACTCAGAAAATTTGCTTTATGGAGTTTTGGCTTCTCTGCCATTCAGGACAGTCTGACAGGAATAGGGTCATCAGATCCCCACTGAGGGAAATGAAAGAAATTGGGTGGTCCCAGACCAAATCTCCACAGTCAAGTGCAGATCCTTTTGCAGGAGCGATGCCTCATTCTCTTCAGCAACATTGATGTTTGCCTTCATCTCAGTCTCCCAAGCTGCACATCTGTCTCCATTCACCAGCTTTGCATTTGCACTAGGGGCCAGAGCTCACCTAGCCTCCAGCACAGCTCACTGAGATGCTGCTGCTTTGCCTACCTGTGACTATGGCTGAAAAATGCATTGAGGTTTTCTTTTCTGTTTAGTTTTCAGAATGAATACCTACAGTAGAAAACCCTGGGTCCAGATCTCCAGTGGAAAAGAGGATGGAGAATTCATATTTTGGGCTGGTACTTGAGGTGTCGCTGAAAAAAGTCAGGAAATTAAACTTTTTTTTTTTTCTCCCAAATAGGCAAATGACGGGATCAAGCAGAGATGGTTCTGAAACTTTAAGCTTTCCCTCCTTAACTCATACCATTTTTCTTCAAGGCCCCTCGAAGTGTGAGGTGGAGCGGTACGCAGCCCTGCGTTACCAGCACGCCTACGTGCCGTCTTGTGATGCTGATGGGGGCTACACGCCAGTGCAGTGTCAGCAGGGAGGACAGTGCTGGTGTGTGGACACCAAAGGACAAGAGGTCCAAGGCACAAAGAGACGAGGACAGCCCCTGGTCTGTGGTATGTATGAAGTCTGGAAAAGGAAAGATGAGCGCATCTCTAGGTGTCTCTAGGAAGAAACCCAAAGGACCAGTTCCCTTCTCAGCTCTGACAGATTCTGATAATCAAAAACTGGGATCCAAAAACCTCCCTGGGGTTAAGAGCCACATTCTGATAAATTATTAAATGTCATATTCCTTTTATTTTCCTTGATGAACTTTCTTTAGCCTTTTAGTTTTGCATACAACAAGGCTTTTCTGTGCAGCCATGACATCTGTCTTGACTCCAGGAGCTGGGGTGTTAAGTCAGAATATCTAGGATAATATAAGGAAGCCAGTGATAATGGTTTTGGGTTTTGCCTCTTTCCTTTGGTGAAATGCCACTGAACTTCTATGTTATGTCTTTTTCTCATCCTAAGCAGTTTTTTTTTCCCGTCCCTGACGCTGCATGCTTGGCCATGAAAATTGTCAAATCCATTAAAAAACATAAATAAAAAATTCAGAAGAGGTGTATGGGTTTGGGCTTTGAGAGATTTCATTAAAAATACACCATCAAATCAGTGCCCCAAATGGAAATGACAGCAGAAATGTCCAAGAGCCGGAGGGGAGGAGGAAAGTTAAAAACCTTCACTCCGAAGTGCACTACCTAAATATTCAGGATTGCGCTGGAGGGCTGGGGCACAAGGTCTTAACGCGGGGGCCGCCTTCGGGGAAGGTACTTGCTCCGTCTGCGAGAGACAGTCTTACCATGCAGATAGAGAAGGAGGAACCTTCCCTGGGTGTTACGTCTCCAAGTCACTCAAAGTGCTTTGGGCACAGACGGGGTTACTGTGAAATGAAAACGTTAGCATGCCTCCGAGGCTGATCACCAAGGATATTGCAAGGGAACCTCGGAGAGGCCTCGCCATATGTTGGGGCTGGTTGTTTTCTCTTTGAATGTGCTTTGCTGAGCCTTCCTGATGATATTTTGGGGTTTTTTGGGGGTGGGGGTAGCGGGAGGGGACAATGACTTGAGGCTGGTTGCAGCTTTTATTGGTGGACTCAGGAAATTTAAGCAGGGAAAAATTTCAGCAGACTAACTCCTGAGAAGGTTCATGAGGATAGAGCTGCAGTCTGTGCTCAGACAGCTACATGCCACGTGCGTGTCTCCAGTTCTGCTCTGGTTTATTTCTCTTTTAATATCTTCGACTCTCGCACTCAGCAGTGTGAATGCTGGCGGAGGCAGAGATGTAGGTGTGGGTAGCATGTTGGGTACTCACATGACCTGGGGCACCAGGCAGTCCTGATAGGGACATGCTCCTTTTCAGTCCTTTTCCCGTAAATTCAGCCCAGCAGTGCTTTTTTGTTTATTCCTTCTCACTCTGCTTTGATTTGATTCAACAGTGGGTAGGAGGGGAGAGCATTTAAAGACCGTGATGCTACATTTGGTTCATATTAGCATACTTGCGGGACTGTGGCTTACATTAACTTATTGGTCCCCAGAGGAATGTTCTTCATCCCTCTTACCAAGATCCAACATTGAAAACAGAAGGGGCCCATCCTACAGAAAATGCCTTTACAAAGGAAGCACTGTGAGGGACCCTGAGCCCCTGCCAGGAACTGCAGAGCAGGACAAGGGTGCGAAAGGAGGAGTGAGAAAGATGCTGATCACAGAGCCTCAGATTACTTGCTAATCTATTTTAGCAGCTTTTAATATTTCCAGCTTTTATCCTTACCGTTAACAGGATTCACGAATGCTTTATCGTATTGCCTAAATGTGGAATAAATGGGGATGGGGCGGGGAGGCCGTGCTGGAGCAGACCAGAGCTGTTTATCATCCATCCTGTCCCCTACAGGGACAGCAGTGGTGCTTAGGGAGAAAGCCTGAGAATTGTGGGAAATGCATATGGCTTCCCTATATCCTCGCTGTTACCTGCAGGCTAAGGAGTGCCCAGATCATTGTGTTCAGCACTCCTCTAAGGAATCATCTTCCTGGGATTTGTCTAATTACTTTTTAACCTTTTATCCTTTCTAGAATCCTCTGGCAATAAATTTCACGATCATAATTATGCTCCACTTCTGGACCATTCTAATTCCTGCATCGTGAGAAATAAATAATAATTGTCTATTGTAAATGATGGGGAGAATCCTGGGTTTTAAAAACCTTTATCATGTTTTTTTGTCCAAGATGAATAGTATCTCCTCCTGGAAAAACTGTTCTGTCCTCAAATTATTTTTGCATTCCTTCTCTGTAATTTTGCTACTCCTTTTTCAAAGGAAGGTAACCATGGTGGTTACATACGGCACATGATTCAAGCTGCTGCCTGTGTTCCAGAGATCCAGTCAATGTCATAACAATCCTGTCTGTTTGATTCTCAGTGACTTTTTATCTACCAAGTCCTTTTTTTTTTTTTGTCTTTTGAGCCTTAAGCTGACATTTTCAGAGGTCCTTCTTCAGTGGTGTGTTACATCCTAACTTGGAGCCATTGGTGTCTATGAACATACAGATGGGACTGGTCTATGCCATAGTTTGGCCCAGGATGTGGGTGGCCAGGGCCGCTGTTGGTACCCTCAGTACCCTGATATTTGACCACTTTTGTTGAAATTTTGTATTTTTTTCCTTCAGAGCTCATTTGTGTATGCCATCTGGTCCTTAGCACTCAATTACTGTTAATTTTAACAATTTGTTTTCAAACCTCTTATAATGAACAGTTCACTATGAAACTGAAGATCTAGGTAGGGAACCTCCATAAATTCCTCGTTAGTAGGCATTGGCTAAAATAACTCTGTTTTTCTGCAGTCTATTTCTCTTTCTTAGGTTCACATACTGCGCCTGGATCATTGGAGGTTTGCATTAGAAGCAGGCATCCTACCAGAGAGTTAATGTGTTTGAAAAAGAATTTATTCATCCTTTCAGCCATAGGAGCATGAATAGGATTTACATTGGGACATAAGAGAACCAGAAAAGACCACAGAGCAGACAACTCGGATGTGGTGAAGGAACGTTTTCTTTCACTTCGTGTCTTGACTGGAGAAGTTTATTTATTAGACCACATTCAGCGACAGTTCAAATTTCCTTATCAATGTTTGTGATGCATAGTTGAGGAACTAGAGGCAGGTTAAACTGTACTTTTACGTGGTTTCTGCCAAGACTGATTGAAAGATAGCCGTAGAGTTACAGGTTTTGGATGTTCCAAAGTTTGCATTTTTTTTTTTTTTTTTTTTTTTTAAAATCTTTGTCTAGGCGAAGAACAAGTGTGCATCTCTGAGAGACGACGGGCCTTGTCGAGGATCTTTTATGGCCCTGCTGGGTACTTCAGTCAGCCCAATTTATTTTCCATGGAGTCGGAAAAAGTAGCTGGCTTCTCAAGACCCTGCCCTCCCTCCTTCAAGGAGCTGTTTCTAGACTCTGGATTATCATCCCCAGTTGCACAAAGCCCATATGCCAGCCAGATTCCTGTGCTAGAAACCACCCTGAGTGAAGCCATCACAGGGATGTTCCCATCAAGGGAACTGGCTCAAGTGGCACTGCGATTTACTGCCAATCCAAAGCGTTTCCAAGAAAATCTCTTTGGAGGAAGGTTCTTGAAGAATTTGATCCAGTTTAACTTCACAGGGGCACTTGGCAGTAGTGGAAAATACAGCATTGGCCAATTTTTCCCACAGGAGGATGTAGCAGAGAAGGCTAACAACAAAGACTTTCTGGAATCAGCTGAGGCGTTGTCATTGGAGGTGTCAAAGGGGAGCTCCATTTTAAGTAAACCTCTTGTAGGCAGCTTTGGCCGCACAGTAACTCTACAAGACAATCAGAATATGATGAAATTCCTTTCCTCTGTCCTAGAATTACCAGAGTTCTTTACTTTTCTTCAACAAGTGATTTCCGTCCCCAAAAGCATTGCTGAAGATTTAGGTGAAGTGGTAAAACTAGCACTAGGATCTGAAAACTGTGGTGAGTTGCCAAGGGACCTGTTTGTTCCAACATGCACCAAGGAGGGGAGGTATGAGGAAGTTCAGTGCTATGCAGGAGAGTGCTGGTGTTTGGACACTTCAGGTAAGGAAGTTCCAGGCTCAAGAGTTCAAGGCACACGTCCAAGGTGTCCCACTGATTGTGAGAAGCAAAGGAGAAACCTGCAAAACTTGAAGCAAAGCCTGCCTGCAGGATCAGATCTTTTTATTCCCTCGTGTACGGAGGATGGAGACTTCCTGCCACTCCAGTGTTATGGGATGAACTGCTTCTGTGTCGATTTGAATGGCAAGACTATTCCAGGAATACAAGGAAAAGCTGGAAAGCCGATGCAATGTAAGTCCTAGAGACTGGGAATTAAAAATGCTTTGTTATTGTGTTGGAATTTCATGATTCTTTCTTCATATTTGATTACATCTGGAAATGTATGGATGATGCATACAAATGATATTGTCCCCTGACAGAAAAGTGAGTCAGCCCTACAGTTGCAGGGGAATAGTGGGAAATGCAGTGTACGTAAAGCTTGATATCCCAAGTCTTAAAGATGGTCCCCTCTTCTTTCAGTGCATAGGGTAGGCACACTCAAAACAGAGGAGCCTGTGGTCTTGTCTTGTTAATGAGTATGTCATTGGCATGTGGTCTCTACCTAGGTGTGTATAACATCCACGATGCCCATGAGACCTGGAGCATTTGTATAACTGCGACCCATGCCGAGTGAAAAAGCCCTTTTACTTTCAGGACCAAATCACCTGGGCACAGTCACTTGCTCATCCTTGTCCTGAGAACTGAAGAGCTTCGGTGCCTTAAGCCACAAACCTCTTTTAGACTTTTAGCTCAAGAATATATCTTCAACTTGGTAGGATGTCACAGGAACCCAAATGTAGGAGAGGGATTCAAAGGCTAATACGTTTCTCATACAGGTCAGGCAGTCAGGCCTGAAAAGTGAGTTGCAAATGACTTGTCAGACATCAGTTTGCCCTTGGAACTTGCTTACAGACTATGAACTGCCTCTTCTTGCCCCTCTAGTAATGTAATACAAAGGAAGAAGGAAGCACATAAGCTAGGGATATTTGTCTTTCAAGTTTCTGTGAACTGAAAATGGCACATCAACAGGGAGAACAGACCAAGAGAACAGCCTGCTTCTCATTTTGCAAGGAGCAGCAGAGTATCCAGCAGATGATAGTGGTACATAGTGAAGGAGCTCCTTTGAATAGCAGTTTGCAGAAGTAGCAGGGAATTTATTGCAATGACCTTAATTGGTAGGGGATTTATATCTAGCAACCCGTCTGTAGCGCAATCAAAAATAAACAGGTTCATCATTCTCTGGGGTTCAAAAGGAGATGAGTGCTTATATTTGCTATGTTTGTAGAGCTGCTTGGTGGCAAAATGAAACTTGGCTCTGGAGATGGCAGAAAAGGCTTCCAAAGCAAACTCACTCTAGCATTTTGAGGGGTGGTATTTTTATATTCAGCTGCAATATCCAGTAGAGAATAGGAAGAGAGGACAACAGAATGTGAAAATTCTGGTTCGGTCCAAGGGGAAATAAAATCAGTATTATCCTACTATTCAGATGGTTGCTTTTGCTGGGATTGGCTGAATAAGAATTAACTGCCAGATTATCAAGTGTATCTGAAAATACCTAGTTGGTGTGAACAGATTCAGGAAGGCATTTAGTGGCGTCAAACACCTATCCCCCCCAGTAAAGACTACAAGCACCTAACATGCTCAGATGTTTTTAAAAATCACAGCTATGTGCATCTTTTCACTGCTCACACGCCTTTGGAAATCTTACCTGGCTTCAGCATAGGAGCTTAAGAGCATTGGACCTCTTAATAACAGACCAGAAATGTTGTTGTTTTAGTATTGGGATAAGAGACCAAGTTTTAGTAATGGTGTTTATAGTGGTAGGGGGTATTGTATATCTTCAGTGCAGTCATAAGACGTACTATGCGTGTTTTTCTTCTCCCCAGGCCCAAGTGCTTGCCAAATAACAGCTGGTCAGGAGTTTCTAAAGGCCGTGAAACTCCTGTTGTCAGATCCAAGTGGCATGTCTGGGCTCTCCAGCATTTACCTCCCGCAGTGTGATGCTGATGGTGCCTGGAGGCAGGTGCAGTGCAGCGGCCCTCCTGAGCAAGCCTTTGAGTGGTACGAAAGGTGGATTGCAGAGAACAACGAAGGCAAAACCCTGCCCGTTGCTAATCTGTTGAACATCATAACTGGATATAAAGAGGCATCTTCCAAAGGCTTTTCAGCTTTTATTAAAGCTCTGTATGAGGCTGGACACCAGAATGTCTTCCCAGCATTCACCACATATTCCTCCTTCGCTGATCTCCCACCTGAAGTGCTGGAAGGAAATGTGACCTATGCGTCTGAGAACATTTTACTGGATCCATATACGTTCTGGCAGCTTCTGAATGAGCAGTTGACCTATTACCCAGGACCATACACTGATTTCAGTGCTCCATTAAGCCACTTTGAACTTCGTGATTGTTGGTGTGTTGATAGCAAAGGAGAAGAGCTGCAAGGAACGAAGGCAGAAGTGAACCAGATCCCAGTATGTAAGTAACAAAATTACTGGCACATATGCAGCAGTGTTTCTGGTCTTTGCTTTTATGCTGCAAGAGGAAAGTCTCAGGAGGACTATGAAGATGTTGTGAGGTTTTTCAGGGAGAAAATTAGAAGGGCCAAAGCCCAATTAGAACTTAATCTGGTTACTGCTGTAAAAGACAATAAAAAATGTTTCTCTAAATACATTAGCAACAAAAGGAGGACTAAAGAGAATCTCCATCCTTTATTGGATGTGTAGTGACAAACACACATTGATGCTTAGTGACAAGCAAAACATAGTGACAAAGGCTGAGGAAAAGGCTGAGGTTCTTAATGCCTTCTTTGCCTCAGTCTTTAATAGTAAGGCCAGCTGTTCCCTAAGTACCCAGCCCCCTGATCTAGGTGACAGGGACAGGGAGCAGAATGAAACCCCCATAATCCAAGGGGAAATGGTGAGTGACCTGCTACCACTTAGACAGACCCAAGTCTTTGTGGCTGGATGGGATCCACCCAAGGGTACTGGGGGAGCTGGCAGAAGTGCTCACCAAGTCACCTTCATCATTTATCAGCAGTTCTGGCTAACTGGTGAGGTCCCAGTTGACTAGAAGTTAGCAAATGTGATGCCCATGTACAAGAAGGGCCGCAAGGAGGATCCGGGGAACTACAGGCCTGTCGGTCTGACCTTGGTGCCAGGGAAGGTTGTAGAGCAGATCATCTTGAGTACTATCACGTGGCACATACAGGACAACCAGGCGATCAGGCCCAGTCAGCATGGGTTTATGAAAGGCAGATCATGCTTGACTAACCTGATCTTCTATAACAAGGTGACATGACTATGGCAAGTAGATGAGGGAAAGGCTGTTGGTGTTGTCTACCTGGACTTTAGTAAAGCTTTTTAACATCGTTTCCCACAGCATTCTGCTGGAGAAATTGGCTGCTGCTCATGGATTGGATGGGTGTATTCTTCGCTGGGTAAAAAAACTGGCTGGGTGGCTCAGCCCAAAAAGCTGTGGTGAATGGAGTTAAATCCAGCTGGTGGCTGGTCACAAGTGGTGTTTCCCAGGGCTTAGTATTGGGGCCAGTTCTGTTGAATATCTTTATCAACAACCTGGACGAGGGGATCAAGTGCACCCTCAGAAATTTCACAGATGACACCAAGTTAGGCGGGAGCGTTGATCTGCTTGAGTGCAGGAAGGCTCTACAGAGGGATCTGGACAGGCTGGATCGGTGGGCCGAGGCTAATGGTATGAGGTTCAACAAGGCCAAGTGCCAGGCCCTGCACCTGGGTCACAACCCCATGCAGCGCCACAGGCTTGGGGAAGAGTGGCTGGAAAGCTGCCTGGTGGAAAAGGACCTGGTGTTGTTGGTTGACAGTCGGCTGAATATGAGCCAGCAGTGTGCTCAGGTGGCCAAAGAAGGCCAACAGCATCCTGGCCTGTATCAGAAATAACGTGGTCAGCAGGACTAAAGAAGTGATCATTCCCCTGTACTCGACACTGGTGAGGCTGCGCCTCGAGTACTGTGTTCAGTTTTGGGCCCCTCACTACAAGAAAGACATTGAGGTGCTGGAGCATGTCCAGAGAAGGGCAACAAAGCTGGTGAAGGGTCTAGAGCACAAGTCTTATGAGGAGCAGCTGAGGGAACTGGGGTTGTTTAGCCTGGAGAGAAGGAAGCTGAGAGGAGTCCTGATGGCGCTCTACAACTACCTGAGAGGAGGTTGTAGCGAGGTGGGGGTCGGTCTCTTCTCCCAAGTAACAAGCGATAGGACAAGAGGAAACGGCCTCAAGTTATGCCAGGGGAGGTTTAGGATGGATATTAGGAAAAATTTCTTTGCCGGAAGTGTTATCAAGCATTGGACCAGGCTGCCCAGGGAAGTGGTAGAGTCACTGTCCCTGGAGGTATTTAAAAGACATGTAGATGTGGTGCTGAGGGTCATGGTTTAGTGGTGGACTAGGCAGTGCTAGGTGAACGCTTGAATTCGACAACCTTAAAGGTCCCTTCCAACCTAAATGATTCTTGATTCTAAGTCCTCTCAAGTGTTGTGAGGTAGGAGACAATGACTTGTCAGAAAGATCGTCAATACTGTCATTGTCACTGGCCACCAGGGGTGGGGTAACTAATTTTTGGTAAATAAGTGGTGTCTCAGCTTTGGGAGTAAGGAGGACTAAAGTTCCATATCAAGCTTGTGTAGACTTTATAATTTGGAATTTGGACATATAATGCTTTTGCAGAAGATATTTAGCCAAATGGCAAAGGACACTTTGAAGTTAGAAACAGTGTGTGAAGAGTTGTATGGACAATTCATGATTACATTGTGATGTCAATGACTTTTGAGAATGCCTTAAAATGAGGCAAGAGGAATATTCTTTACTGTTTCTCACTACGCAGTCAAGAGTAGCAGGAATCCCCTAGAAGTCACTAAGAGAAGAGTGAGGCCAGCACTGAAGTTTGGTAAGTCCTCTGTCTTGACAACTCCATCAAAGCTGTTGGGCCCTCTCTGGGGTTACTTCAGCAGATGACCTGTATTATAAGTGTAGTCATGAAAACCATTCTCATCACATAGTAATTTTCCCACTGGAAGGAAGAGACAGGACAATGAATGGCAAACTTCCAAATGGGCAAGGAGTGCTGGAGATGCCAGTCCTGTGTGCAAATGGGGAATAAAGGAGACAAAGCAGATTAGCAGAGAGTCATTTTGGTAGAGAAGCTTTCACTGAGCTGGTTTGGTGTGTTAAACTGCCGCATCTGAGTCAGTAGATGTATGGAGAGGACAGGCCAAGTGTCAGCTGCCACTCTGGATCCAAGGGATATACCTTCAGTTTGCTTTCTCACACTCTTTTCTGATTATCCGCTTTTTTTATGACAGTGACTGAGGGACAGTTCTGTAGAGACATATAACTCTATTTGTAACCAATCGTGAGGAGGTAATTTAGAATTATCAAGGCTTTGGCCCAAGACTTGGAGAATGTTTGGGTAATTCCTGGTACTCTTGGACTCTTGTAGTTATATAGCTAAGCATTGATGAGTTTCATTTGCTTGCTTCGTTAAGCAATTCAAAATTGAGCAAGTGCAGGAGGAAACACAAGATGCTAATTAAAAGACGAGCTAGTTTTCACATGCAAATCTTTATTGGATTTAAATGAAAGGCACTGAAATACCCTCTGATTCTACAGGTCCTGGTATTTGTGAAGGTGTCAAGCAGGAAGCCATTAAATTTATGGAGGAGACAGAACAGCTCATCCTAGCATCAAATAGTTCCCACTTCCCTTTTGGAGAAAGCTTCCTGATGGCAAAGGGGATACAGCTCACAGACAGTGACCTCCTACGTTCTGCTCAACCCCATGAGCCAGAGGTGGTGGTCTCCCAAAAGCTGTTATCGGGCAGTGACTATGCTCTCCAGCTGGCTGCACGGTCAGGTAGGTGAAAGAGAAATGGGAGCTTAATTAAATGCATTAACGCCCAGGATCTGTGCAAGAGTATTCTATGTCAAATTCAACTTTTCTGAAAAACAGGTACAACTGGTCAACTATCATTACTCAATGTAATTAACCTGCCAACCAAAGAGCTGATTTCAGTCGTCTTATGTGTGTGAGACCAGGCATATATAAGATCTGGACACCTACCAGCATTAATGTACTTGCAGCCTTTTCTAATTTCCCTTCTAAAGTGCAGGGAACAAAGAGGTGTTTACAAACATGCACACTTAAAATATCTTTTCTTAGATTGGCCACTAATATCTTTCTTTTACTTATCTTCTATAGTCTTGCATTTCTACTGGCGGAGTCACTTTAGTTCGAAACGCTCTGCTGGGGAAGCAACGCAGTTGGGATTTCTCCCTTATATCCCACAGTGTGATGGCCTGGGAAACTGGGAGCCAACTCAGTGCTATGAAAGCACAGGTGAGCAATTGCTAACAAGAGACTCTGGGCTGTCTGAACAAAGAAAAGCTAAGCAGAATTCTAATAAAAAGATGGAAAACCTGTATTCTTGTAGCCAAACTGCAGAGAGGTGAAGTCATCTACAAGGTGGGTGGAAAATTGACTGGAGTGAGGTACTCAAGTTGCAGCTCACTGGGGGGTTGCTTGCTGATAGTAGTGTTCCTCTGGGGTCAGTTCAGGGCCTGGTACTGCTTAATGCCTTCGTTAATGACCAGGATGATGAGATGGAGTGTACTCCCAGCAAGTGTGTGGATGGGACCAAATTGCTGGGAGTAGATGATACACTGCAGGATAGGGCTGCAATGGAAGAGTCTCACCAGAGCTGCTACATTTCTGTTCTCACCACTGCTCTCAGGTGTGGTCTCCTTATCTTTGGCTAACAGAGTTAACTGTGACTTAGATTTACTGAGCACTTTCTATAGTGCTGCTGAGGATGAAAATCTTCCCAGTACGCAACGAAGCATCCTGCAGTACAGTGTCTAAACTAAAGCTCTTTTCTTCCCTGGCCAGGTCATTGCTGGTGCGTGGATGAGAGAGGACGTTATGTCATGGATTCCTTGGTTGCACGCTCAGCAGATCTTCCCAAATGTCAGTTGTTTTTTCTTCCTAAGTATTTGTCTTCACCTGTTCCTACAAATTTTATTATTTATTGAAAATTCTAGTATGATATGCATGAAGCAAGGCTTGTTTCTAACCATTGCAAGAAATGAAAAAGGAATTTTACACTTGTTTTGCTAATTCATTTAATTTTACTGCGTGTGATTTTGGCTTGCATGATTTGAGAATGGACCCTCTACCGCTGATGGCCCTGCTTGAGCAGGGGAGGTTGGACCAGGTGTCCAACCAGATGTCTCCAGAGGTCCCTTCCAACCTCAGCCATCCTGTGATTCTGTGATTATCAAACACCAATCAGGAATTCCCTGCCTGAGGCTGTAGCAGAGGCTAATGGAGCTGGGCTGTGCGAAGGAGCTGGGGATGTACCCCTTTCTCTAGCTTAGATTTGAGAACTTGATTTTATTTTAACATGCATGTATGTTTTCCCTCTTATAGGCCAGACGTCATGCCAGCGATCTCGAACCAATGCCTTAATTTCCAGCTGGAGACAGAGCGGTTCAAAGCTGGATGCCTCCACAGCAGATCTATTTGTCCCCTACTGCCTTGAGGTGATTTAACATGGCTGAGGGAGGAAGAAACAAAACCTCCCCAGTTTTGCTTACACCATGCCAAAGGCCCGTACAATTTCAGTCTACGCTCCCTAAGCATTCCTTGGGCATTCCGATTAACCTGAAAGAAAAGGATAAGAAAACGAACAGCAGGCGTTGCCCTGAACGAGGCAGAATTTAAATAGTTTTGAGATGAAGACCGGGAATAGGAAGCTCTGTCCCTGCCTACGCTGCCCTCCTACGGAGCGGCTCTGCCTAGTCCTTTCGCAGGGCTGTGCTTAAAAGTTAATTGACTGACATCTGGGGGACTCTTTCTGCCTGAGTTGTGGGACAATGTGAGGACAAGAGGGAGTTGGATGCAGGTATTCCAGAACAGGGTCCGTGGTGCTCTCGAAACATGGCAGTGAGCAGGACAGAGTACTGAGACGGGCAAGGAAGAGAAATTTCAAACCAAGATTATACCAGAACTTCATCTCAATGGGCTTTCAGTCTGCATACTGCTTCTCTCAGGACTTGATCTGTGTATTAAATTGGGTAGACTGTATTTTAGTATTTTGTGTTTCTTTACAATGTGTTGTATTTGTGGAAAAATGTAAATATAATCAAATATTTTAACCGATCTTTGGGGTATGGATTGTGGCATGTCTGTATTAATATACATTGCTCTGCAATGACATGTAATTGATTCTTTGTAGACCGGAGAATACGCTGTGCTACAGAGATCCAACACAGATATTTGGTGTGTAGATCCTGTGTCAGGAGAAGTGTTCCAGCGCGGCAGCAAAGATTTGGATGGCAGTCCTGAGTGTGAGTAATGCTGTACCCACAGCCTGTGGTGCTAGTGGCGATGCCTCATGCTTTCTTGCATACGTACTTTCCTTTTCAGAATGATGCCCGTGAAACACAGGGGGATTACAGTTTAATTCCCCACTGATATGGTGCATACAAGCACATCAACAGTGGAAGGGTACCTGAAAATAGTTATCCTTTGCTTTCCTAACACCAGAAATAAACAAGTCTAGGCAAACGGTTGAACAGGCTTCCATACATTTTTTTACCTTACCTTACCTTACCTTACCTTACCTTACCTTACCTTACCTTACCTTACCTTACCTTACCTTACCTTACCTTACCTTACCTTACCTTACCTTACCTTACCTTACCTTACCTTACCTTACCTTACCACCATAGAAAATTCTTTGGGCTCGTGGATGAGTTTTCTAAGGCAGTGGATCCTGAACTATGGGAACTGGGCCATGTGCAGTCAGTGAGTCCATTTTATATGGTCCACAACTGCTCCGTGGAATGTGATTAGATCTGTAATAGCTTTGTATTATCTTCAAATAAAGACAGAGAACTGTTGAGGTGTCATAGGAGATGGTTGATCCAAAAAGTTGAAGCTTCCCTGCTCGTAGGAATTGGGATGCCCTATTGGAGCCCGTGCCCTGGCTCTGCTCTTCTGAGCAGTACAGGCAGCCCAAGAGCCTACAGTTCTGCTGTGCTTGTTTCTTCAGTTCTTTAGCTAGTGACTTGCTCTTTGCTATCTCCCGTAGAAAATTTTGGAGAATAATCCGCTGGCTTCGGGTAAACCTTCTCCTAGAACAACTGTAACAGAGTAGATAATTACTCAAGAGAGGATAATGAGTTAGATAATACTTTCATCTGACCCAGCAAGGCTGCTTTCTTTTTCTGGTATAAGGGCTAATGGTAGGAGTCCATGAAGATGTGCAACAGGCCTGATGGGGGATAAGTAACTGCATGTTCAGTGAGGAATTAGTTGTGTAATGGTTTGTTACACAGGTTTGCAAGCTTACTCTGACACTTGCAGATGGACAAAATTAATAAAAATCAACTTTGTCTCAAGTTCGAATTGAACTTTTTGAATCTTCTTGTGTGGTTCCACACGCTCATGTCCCTCTTGTGTTTGTTTATGGGAGACCATGAATATTGCTGTTTCATGATTGGGTTTTCTTTCCAGTTTTAAAGGTATAAAACTGAGACATTTTGACTATTTTAAAATGTAAATAATCATATTATTAGATTTAAAATGACATTGCTCAAAAATTCTTACTAAAAAGATTTTTTTTTTTTTAATTTAAAATATCAGCATCTAAATGATACACTATCAAATCTATGGCAAAACAAAAGATGTAAATGCAAAATAAATATCAGTATTTTTTCAGCTAATTTATTGATGCAAACTCATATAACTTGCACTTTAATCTTTAGAAAAAAATGTGTTTTTTCTAGTGGAAGTAAAATTCCACATTGCTATAATGATTCAAATTATTTATGGTATCATAATCACTTATCTTTCTTCCTTCTAATAAAACGGGCTGAAAGCACTGCTGTTCTTTAGGACACTTCTGTACGTTAGTATAGTTCATTTGTGCAGATAATCAGCTTGTTGTCTTCTGTTCGTATCTTGCAATGAATTTCTCTCTTTAAAGGTCCTAGTTTCTGTAATATGCTGAAGTCTAAAACTGAGTTACGAGAAGCTGGCAGAGGCTACATCCCACAATGTGAAGGGGACAACGGGACTTTCTCACCCGTGCAGTGCAGCCAGGACCAAGAGAGCTGCTGGTGTGTCTTTGACAATGGAGAAGAGGTGCCAGGGACACGAGTAAGCAGAGGAAGACCTGTATGTGCAAGTGAGTTCCTGCTTGAGGTGCATTGCTCCGGAGCAAATCCAGCTCTGGAACTTGACCTAGATCCTAACTTTTTCCCGTATTTAGTTGTATTTA
Source organism: Burhinus oedicnemus (assembly GCA_008921705.1). Classification (NCBI taxonomy): domain Eukaryota; kingdom Metazoa; phylum Chordata; class Aves; order Charadriiformes; family Burhinidae; genus Burhinus; species Burhinus oedicnemus. Next base: position 289,396 of record VFFE01007245.1, read on the forward strand.
ATCTTCTTTGTTCAGACCTTTATAGAGACTTTTGCTCAAGCAGTATGCTTTGTGTTATAGCAGATTTCAGACCTACCTGGGCACAATGTCTGGTTTTCTCCAAGTGCTTTGTCAGAGAGAAAGGAGAAGGGAACGGATCTTTGTCTTTCCCTTATTCATAACATTGGTTAAATTAAAGCAGTTGAGCTATAAAACTGAGATAGAAAGTCACTCTGAACAGCTTGCTGCAAATTCGAACCTGTTCCAGTCTGAGCTGGCTCTGGGATTAAAAGCCATTCAACTGACTAAAATAAAATTTGAAAAATGTATGCTTCTGCCATTCCTACTCTTGGCTTGTGACCAGACTTGTGAAAAGGATGTGCCAAAACACTACATATTCACAGAGTATTTCCTGCATGACCAGAGCTGTGAAGCACTGGAATTCACTCATGGTTTCCAGTGAGATGTCCAAATGGGAGACATTTGGATAAATTTAATTTGCAATGGCCTTTATACATCTCCCCATCACTGAAGTGAAGCAAAACAAATTAAACTTTCTACAAGGCTATGCTCCAAAGTGTAATGATTAGTGGAAACTAGAGACATAAAAAAAACCCCTTCAACTAGTGTCTGCAGGACACTACGGTTTCCATAGTTCTTTTGGTTTTTGTTTGTTTGGTTTTGTTTTTTTTTTTTTAAATGAGAGCTGTTGGTAGATTTAGGAAAATGAGCCCACATGATAAGAAATTGCTTCAGTTTCCTTTTGTCATTCTGCTATATAAAGAGCAACACATGGTCACCAACCAAATACCTGATTGTGTCAGCCCAGCTGGCTGTAAGGCATTTTAATAGATTAGATAGCTCCTCAGCCAACTTGGAAACCACCACTGACATCATTGTCTTGAACTCTCTTGTACCAAAAGAGAGCTATGCAGATGGGATTTTAGGAGAAGCCACAAGGAGACCCCAGGGTTGTATCTGCCCCGTGCATTGTGGTGTTGTGTGGAGATGCCCAACCGAGCTCTGAAGAGAAGAGCTCCAGAGCTAGGGTGGTGTAGCCTTGTGAGCGTAGCAGTCCCGTACAGGTTTCTAGCTCTCCAGAGAAGCAGAGCTGATCTGTCTAACGGTGCTGCTGCCATCCTGCTTTCACACTATGGGCTGGTATCTCTGTGGGGCATGGGGCTGTGTGATATTTAGTTTTTTTGGACCCGCTGGAGGAACTCAGCATGACACCTGGCACTCAGCAGTACAGATTGATGTTCCCATAGACTCTGAAGGTGAACAGGGAAAAAGTGCAAGTGTTTCTAGTAGGCCAGGGAAAAGTCAGAACTAGCTGTAAGTGTTAAGTCCTTGATATCTCCTTCTCTCCATGAAAGATCATTTTCTGGATTTCCCCTGGAATTTCCAAGGGAATTTATGGATTATGTTCTAAGGAGGGTATAGGTGTACCCTGAGATATGCCTTTAAGATTTTTTTACATTTTTTGTGCACATCTGATTTTTCTTGGGATCTTGTAATGCTGTACCTAGAGGAAATAGTAACTGAATGATTAATGACCTTTCTTATTTAAATGACTGGCCTGAGACAGTGAACTGCTTCGAAAATACAGTGGAAACCTGGCTTTCCTGAAAGCTATTTGTTATTTTCTGCGTAGAAATACCATTGAAATAATTTTTAATGATTTTCCTGGATTTTTAAATTGCAGTGGAACTTCTTGCTAAACAACTTAGTTATTGTGTAAGAATAAAGACACAAAAGTTATTTTTTTTGTCTATCCAGCCTTATCCTCTAGTCCTGGGAACTACTAATAATTGTTCAGGAAAAAGGGAAGGGAGTACTGTCTCACTATCTTGGAGATCTTGTCTATCAGCAAAAGAAGCTGTTGTGGTGGGAAAATATGATAAACTTCTCCTCCAACATCAGAACAGACAGCTGTAAACAACAAGTAATAACTTCACGGTGCCCAGTGCATGCAATGAGGTTTTCATTAGCTTAATCATTTCCATCCGAGGTAGAATCCAACTTTTTCTAGTTGATGTGCACCAGAGGGATGATGCGCACCTAGCAGTCCTCACACGCATCTCCCATCCTCATGCCCACTTTCCAGAGCTCTGAGTGGAGATAGAGGAGAGAAAGCTTTCCAGAGAACGTCCTGGAGACAGTAATTTCCTTATGGAAATCTTTAGAAATACCTATGAAAGAAGTGGGTTCTGATTCACTCCTACAGGACTGAGAAATCGGGGCAAAAATAGAAGAATGACAAAATGGTGCAGGCTTGATAACGATAGTAAATGAAATGACATATGTAGACAGATAAATGAGCAAATTACTGATTGTGAACTGAAACCCGTGAACCACACCAGGAAACCATCCACCACGTATGTTTTGGGGGCTGGCTATTTCCCACACCAACTCTCATTGCAACAGACAGTAAAAGACTGTAGCAGCATGCGGCTGAGTCTGGGTTTGTCTTGCTGGATATAGAAATGTGTTAGAGCAATAAATAGACCGCTGACTGATTTTTATATACTTTGTATGAAGAGATATTAATGTAATTTACACATAAGGGTGGATGTAGTTTACATTGCTCAGGATAAGTATTACTATCACTATTACAGTGATATCTTTTGGTCCTACAGTCTCAGGAGGTTTAATAAAAGTTTGTTAAGCAAGAATGCCAGGTTTCCACCTTTACAGAAAAAGAGACTGGATACAGAGTCACTGAGCGAAGAGAAGGAATGTAGTGGCCCCGTTTACAGAGTTATTGCAGAAAAGATGCTAGAAAGGAGACTGGGAAAAAATGCATTTGGCAATTCAGAGACACAGGTACGAAAGCCTTTTATTTTGGCATTGAAATGCTCAGGGTTGGAAAACAAAGATGTGCTCTGCACCCTGGATCCCACATTCATCCCACAATGTTTGAAGCTTTAACTGAAGTGACTGCTAAGTTAAGGAATTAATCTTGATATCTCCATCAGAAGGGGCCAGAGAGGCTCCTCAGACTTGAACCATCAGCAGCATTTGCCTTTCTCCAGTGACTAGGGAGTTTGGGACTGATCTGAGCATTGGTGTTTGGAAAACGATCTATACATACACCAAGCAAGTGACTTGTACGATATGGGAACAACTGTTTCTTTATATTTCTTTATAAGTGAGGAAGTTGTTTTTTTCTTGCTGTATTTTGTAGCTTTAGAACTCAGAATTGTTTAATTATTACTAGATATATTCAGTAATTAGGTTGGGATTTGGCTACTATTGAGTGACAACGTTGGTTTGTACTGATAAGTAAAAATTAATTATCATTGTCATTATCTTGCTATAACAGTCTGTTACAGTGGGCTAGCAGGGTTGAAATGACTGTATTGATACCGAGTGAGTTGATAGGATAAACTTTGTGCTCCAACTCCAGAGCTGTATACTACAGTTAAGGACCTGTTGGGTCACCAGAAGCATCCTGGTGCTGTTGAAGTCATCATAGTCATGAGGTCCCCATCTTAAAGTTTTCAAACTTCACTCTAAAGGGAATTGAACCTTTTTTTTTTTTTTTTTTTTACCCTGCCTATTTCCACTGGCTGTCTTTTGTAAAGGTTTGTTCTGCTGATGGTTAGAAACCTCCTTCTCATTTCCTGCTTAAATTTATTCATGACTTTTTAAACTTATCTGTTCTTATAAACCATGCACGTAGCTTTCTGGACCCAATGCATTACCCATCAAAGTTAATACGTGTCTTTTCGTCAGCTTTAGTAAACTGAACCATGCTGACATCAAACCAGATCCAAGTTGAGATGAGTGGGAAATGCACAGGGTCCTGTCTAGGTTTTCTCTGTTGTTATGAGGGTTATGAAGAATTTTACTAGAAGTGCTTCACAGTATGCCACTAATATATCCCTAACATACCTATTTCTCATGTGCTTAAAGGTCCGCAGTGTGCTCTGCCATTCGGTGCATCATCTGTTCTCAACGGAGCTGTATTTTGTGAAAACATTTCTGAGCAAGCTTCAAGCATCCAGCAGTGCTGGCTGGTGTGTCGCCAGGGCTTCCACAGCGCCTCGTCCAGCGCGTCGTTTCAGTGCGACGTGCAACAGCGTCGATGGGTCTCGCCTGCCCCGCTCTACCAGGCCTGCCAGAGTATGTCTGAACTGCCCTGGGGTGGGAAGGGCGGAGAGGAACGTAAATAGATGTGCAAAAATGGGCTTTCATCATGAAGCTGTTGTGTGAATGACAATAATGGGACACAACAGTTATATGGGTGTTGCTAAATTAAGGTGCAGTAGATTAGCCCTGTCTTCTGCCATCTTTACCTCTGTCTCTTGGCTGGTTCCTATACCAGAAGCAGTCCTGCTTTTCTGTAATAATATAGCTATAAATAGTTATTCAATCTATATGCAGATTTTTCTTTGCAAGTTAAAAGATGCTGGCACCATGAAGTGATTCTGATGGATCCACTTAGTCCTGGAAGAACAGATGAGCGCCAGATGTTTGAATTTGGCAGAGCTTGACTATTTATTTGCATAGTCAAGTCACTGTTACTTCTACATCTTTTTGCAGCAGTCTGTTCTTTAGGATTATTGTTATCTTCGTAGGCTGACTTGTGGTATTTTTCAAACCATTTTTCTTTCAAGAAAAAAATGGCACTTAAAATCTTGAAAGAATCAGTTGTCTATTCAGAGCTCATGTAATTGGATATTAATGTTGGCCTTTTCAATTATTTCAAATGGAGATACACTTTCAATTATTTCAAATAGAGGTACATTCTGATCAAAATGGCAATTCGTGGCAGTGCCAAACTTTGAGAAATGCAGTTCTTGATGCCAAGTTTGCAGCTGCTCTTGATCTCCAGAATGGGTTAAACCATTCTGGAAACCTCTGTATTGACACATTGCCAGTCGTAGCCCAGGTCTTCTATTCAGAATGTAAATGATTTTAAACTTTAAATTTCAGACTGAGACTTTTGTCTATCTGTAATCATGTTTGCTAGGGTTTTGTAGGATGTTATGAAGTAACGATCATGTTTGCCTGATGGCAGTTGAATAACTGTTTATAAGGACAGAGGGGAGTGTGTGGCAATCTGAATACAAGCTGCCATTTAATGCAAGCTAAGGGCTTCACACAGTAATTTGTGTTTGAAATAGAGCATGGTTTTAAGGAGCGAGAAAAAAATCCCAACAAATGTGAAGGCGATTGAATAAACTTCACGATAATGGAGAATTCACCACAACTCTCAGCCATTTGTTCCAATGGATAATTACTCACACTCTTAAAAATCTTATTTCCTCTTCCTTATGTGTACACTTAGAGATTGTGGTTAAGTCAGCTCTTAACTACTCTCTGATAAACGAAACAGATAGAGGGCTTTGTGCCTTGCAGGAAGACGCAGGCTTTTGTGTTCTCTGGTCCCTCCCACCATTCTCCTTGGATGCTCTCCAGGCTTTCCCACGCTCATTTTGGGGGCAAGGGGCAGGGAATTTTGCTCTGGCAGTGACACTTGTACGTGATGCAGCAAGGGTCCATAGGGGAGGTGAATGAGGGAGAGCTCTGCTGCTTCTCCAGGCTGGTGGGATAAGAGCCAGCTTCATTTGGAGGTGACACGGCAGCGTGACTACTGTGCTGAATCTGAGATAACAAACCCTCCACAAAGCCTGGGGTCAGCGTAACTCCAGTGGAGACAAGAAATTTGCACCTTTTAATTTCTGGCTGAAAACTGGATAAATAGATTTTCATTTTGTGACTGATGAGCTCATGGGTTTCTCATCAATTTGTGTGATTTGAGGCACTTTGGTTTGCTATCAAAAAATCGGAAGGCCCTTGTCCACATCAATGCCATCATTAAGCGATCAAATTTATTCTCTCCTAAAACTTGATTCCCAGTTAATTTGACAAGCTAGGTTTCTGAAAGCCCATTTGAATTAGTATTAATTGCACTAATCATTTAAATCCTTTTTTTAATAGAAGTCCTTTCATGATTGTGTCCAAGAGAAGCAGAGGTTGACAGGTCAATAATTCCTGTCTTCCTGTTTCTTTTTTAAGTACTGGCATAACGTCAGCTTTCATCTAATTTTCTGGAAATTCCTATCTGCCAAGTCTTATAAAAAGTCATTAATGATCCAGATTGTTCCTTATCCTTCTGTGAGTTAGTGCTCCAGTGTAAAATTTATCTTTATTATTATACAACTCTATCACCTGGCTTTTTACCTAATGCACAACATAAATATTTATCAAGCAGCCTCTTGCTGCTTATTATTTACTACTGACAACTCTGTTGCTTTCACCTAGAAATGGGGAGATGCTATCGATGCAAGATCAAAATGCCAAATCAATGTTGTCTTTTCTCAAAGTAACTTTGGAAGTCAGTTTCTACATTAAATAGTGAGGCTACTAAATGCCCTTTCTACTTATTTTTTAGAGCTCCAATTATTTCAGACAGTCCAAGCTCAAACACACTTTCAACTACTACTGCCTCCCGAGAAGACTTGTAGTTCTGACTACTCTGGATTACTCCAGGCATTCCAGATATTTATTTTAGATGAGTTGAAGGCTCGTGGTTTATGTCATCTCCAGGTAATTTCAATTCCTTATTCTCTCTTATTGGTGGGTTTTTTTGTTTGGTGTTGGTTTGGGGTTTTTTTCTTGCATTAAAAAAAAAAAAAGCGAGACACAAGGTAGAACTTTGCCTTCTTGAGAGAGGTGGAAGAGCAGAAAATGCCATGAACTGTGTTAGGGTTGGCAGCACTCTCACATAGATAGCTGGGAAAATAGGATGTTTAGTCTCACTGACCCCACATCAGCAGATCAGCTTAGTTGTAGCCATAGAATTCGTATCACATCAGTCTATTATTTATTAAAAATATGTTTTGATGGAAGAGGACCCTTTGACTATTCTAACAGTGAGTAAATGACCTGCTAAAATTATCTTTTCCTACTGCTACTTCTGTTTTCATGGGCCCTTTTGAAAACGTTGCCTTTGAGCATAGCACAGGGCAGTTCAATAAGGAAAGACAAGAACTAGAAGGTTCTCTGGTGGACTAACCATGGCTTCATTTAATTTTGAATTTGAGGTAAATGCATTTGGAAATACTGGGTCGCTTTCTGTCTGTGATGATTCCACTGTCTATGTTGAATGCCTGAGCGTGGACCGCCTGGGGGTGAATGTCACATGGAGGACTCAGCTGGAAAACATCCCAGCAGCTTCTCTCCCTGACTTACATGATATTGGTAAGGGTTTTTTCTTCTAATATTTCTAGAAATTATAGCTGCTTTGCTTTTAATTGTTTTGCTTCCCTGTGTCTGCTGTTAGGAAGCACTAGCAAAGTATTCTAAACGTTCACTGGAATAGTCTGTCTTTACAACACTGAAGTTGTGGTTTTGAGCTTTTGGTGTTCATATATTTCTGTTTTCAGGTTATGACTGCACAGTAGAAAGGAGCTATAATTGAATGTTTCTTTCAGATAGGACTGCCTCCCCCAGCTTCCTTAAAAAGACATTAAAAAAAAAGAGATTAAAAATTACTTTATCAGGCATAAGCTGAACTGTCCCAGATGTTAATTTCCATTGGACGGGTCTTCAGTGGTGGAAAAGATTGTGTTCGTTATTGGGTGGGACTTAGAGAAACACAATTCACACATTGCCAAAAATATAACTAGTTTCTTCCAAGGTGTTTTTTTTTTTTTTCCTTCCTCTCTTTTTCTCCTTATTACATTAGCCTTGACACTAAAGAATAACCCTTACCTCAGACATCCTAGAGCAATTTTGCAGAGGCTGGCAGATCTCTGCTGTGGTTTCCAAGCAGGTTAGGGATGGTGCAAGGAACTTCTTTCAAAGCAGTCAGTGTTTCCCTTTAAAATAAAAGATGTAAAAGACCCATGCCAAGTTCAAATGCCCTCTGTGCCACCTTTTTTTCAGTTTTACTGCTTTGCAATGTTCTTCCCAGCACTAAATGTAAATAACTCTGTTTGCACGTGTCCTTCCCTCTAACTTTGGGACTTGGAGACATGTGCCCTACAGCAGCTTTTGCCTGATGAGAACAAAATTCAAAAGCCTTCAGGTCATAGACAGCGGCTGCAGTGGTCGTGTGGTTCCTGGCTTTACACTCTGTTTATATTTGTGTCCGTTCAGTTGCTCCAGATCATAAGGGCAACATGAATATTCAAGCAGTTTGCAGAAGGTGGATCAAAGCATAAGTGTCTTTGGTTTTATATTAAACTTTAGTTTTGAAAGTGTTCCACTTTGAGGGCATTACATTTTTGACCCTCTCCACTCTATAATTTCCCTGTAGTACTAAAATGGCTTTTCCGGGAATGGCCCTATGGTTTCAGAAGAGGCAGAGCAGAACCTGCTCTCTGCATACTCTCAGCACCATCAACTTCTGTTCCTTCTAGGGCAGCTTTGGGTCTTTCTCTTTGAGGTATTTTCTGGTGTATTTACGCAGACTGAACAAGTTGGCTCTCTGATTTGAAATTCTACATTACTAAAATAGCTTTGTTCTTCTCCTAGCCTCTTTATAGGTAAATGAGAAGTCTTGTTGGGTTTGGTTTTTTTTCTCCTGTGAAGTAGCTGAGAAAAAAATTGCTAAACAGAAGCGCAGTGTGCATATGTTCCCAATGGAGAGCCTCAAATCTAAATCACTCCTGAATACTTCATTACTTTTTCTTCTTGCAGATATTTTCATGTACTAAATTCCAAGGCTGTGCAAATCCCTTCCAGAAGGTTCTTATGCCATTTGGCTTTGGAGCTTAGGCCTCAGCTCTAAAATGTTGAGGAACGCTTGCGGCAATTTCTCTCTTTCCTGTTCAACAAGCAAAAATACTAACGATTATAAAAATGAGCTTTTGGTGGATGAACATACAATAGACAGTTCCCATCAGTGAGAGTGGAGGAAGTCAATCCCTGCCCTATACAACTGCTGTTTTAAGCTGTGTCTTTTTGCTCTGTATTTTCCTTAAAAGAAAAAGAAAAAAAAAAGAAAAAAAAAAAAGAACAACATATTTGCTATTTGGATTTCTCTTTTCTCTCGCTTCCTCATTGGCCAATATAAACTCTAGGTAATGGTATGATCCCTTTCATGTTGAAATTAGAATTTTTTTCAACAGGAGCAAACCCTAAATCAGACTTCTTCCCACTGCACTAAGCAAGATGCAACTATTTGCAGGATATTTCTGTATGTGAAAAAATATATTGTAGCCCAGAAGTCCATATCCCTAAAGGTATACCTGGAGAAATGCTTAGTAAGAACTTCCAGTAAATCTAACAAAGTATGAGGTGTGTAGTAGCTTAAATTTCCAAAATTGTGCAGCAAAATGGTAGCAAAACCAGGGAAGCACTATTGTATCTGCCATGCTTTAGAGCATGCTGAAGATCCTGGGAAGCTCATCTTGGGCCAGAAGGCAGGTCCCATGTCAGCAGGGAAGTGTGGGCCCAAGCTGGCCAGCTGTGCTGGAAGGGCTGGACCAAGGCAGCTCATGTAAGATGTTACCAGCGAGCCTGTGGCTGGCACATCCATCAGGCACTGAATTATTCTCTGTTGAGGTGTTACAGGATTTACCTGTCTATTTGCAATGCATGAACATGTATACTACAGTTAAATGCTTGTTTATATACTCTGAATTTAAAGAATATTATATATGTATGCATATGTAATGTGGTCATAGGAGGGTCACATTTGGTGACAGTGTTAAGAACTTTTCAACACAGGGAAACGTTTTAGACTAAAGGAAATTCAACAGACCTAAGTGAGTTCTTACTGGTTTGATTGTTTTCTTCTTTTCTACATGTGAATTCCCTCCAGCTGTCATTTCAAGGTTGTTTTTAATTCTGCTACAGCTAGCCACTAGACAATTCAGAAGGATATTTGCTTGAATAAAAGGCTAATGTTCTTATTCCTGCTTTCAATTATGAGACAAGTTCTGGCAAAACATTTACAAAGTGTTGGTTAAGTGATGATCTCCAATTATTTGCTTGCGAGCTAAGTATCACTTTGGCCTGGGGTTGAACAAAACTAAGTGCTATTTTGTTGATTATAGTGTGTGTCAGTGCAGCAGACGGACAGGTTGCTCAAAGCTGGAGGAAACAGGGCATTGAGAATAGAAGGATAAAGCTGTCAGTTTTAATGTGAGCTCCGTTCACTTTAACCCTTAAGTGTAAAAACCTTGTGCAAAGGGGGAAACATCATCTACAGGACATCAATTGGCTACAGACCAGCATTCAGGAAGAGAGGGCACCTACCCTTTCAGTGTTAAAAGAACCAGGATGATGTTTCAGAAAAAGCATCTTGCGTCTGCGCTTGGTTGAGCACGGGCCGGAGGGCAGCGCTGCGTCACCGGAGTCTCGTACCTGGCTGTGAAATTCTCTCCTCACACAGCTTAAAAGCTGCCCATGGGCTACTGCGCAAAGTCAGGAAGCTCACCACGTGAGAAGGCAGCGGTACCCTCCGCTATTTGCCTTGGACACATCAGTCACAAAATGATAGTCTTTGTACAGCATGTGAGCTGTAACATTCCTCACGCTCTCTTTATGTATATAACATCCTCCCTGTGAAAATTCAATGTCCAAGGTCATTAGCGTAGTTGCAAAACTCAAAGTATATGGGGCACAGGACTTCCAGTTTGCTGGGTTACTGGGCCACCCATCACCTGTAGCTACCGAGGGCCTTTGTCTTGCAAATTTGGACCGGTAAACCACATCGACATTTCATTTAATGCCATAAAGCCTGCAGGGATAAACAGAAAGTGATAGTAAACAAAATCCACTGGGAACACTGTTCTTGCAGTATTTTTGGTCCACCCAAACTGGGGAACTGGCTTTTGAATGAGCACTGAAGATTGTCCTTGCACGAGTCATTGGAAGGGAAGCTGTCTGGGCGACTAAGAATATAGAGAATAGAAAAGGTACTCACCATTTTTCAGCTTTAAACACCAGCTTCAGCAATTGTGAAGAACGTGCCTCTTGCGTGGGTGGATATGTTGAATATCAGCAGTGTGATGGAAGGTGATTATTATATTGTTACAGATGCTGGCCTTCAAAAACAAACCATCAAAATGCTGAAAAAGAAGCAAACGATACCCATTGATAAAACCAGGAATAAATTAAATCTGAATATCAGATAATCCTGGTTTTCATCTGCTGAATTTTTGTAACTCAGAAATCAAATTCTTTTCTCTGATGCTTCAGTTCTTGAATATGACATTTTTTGTTGAGGGTTTCTTGCTGTTTCTTCAGCACCCTCTACGTATATTGAGATTAGGACTTTAATCAGACAGGCACTGTACAGATTCGTTCTTGTCTGCTGTTTGCTAACATGCTTGTATTTCTGCATCTGCCTATGTTTTTAACTTAATGTTCATCAATTTCTGTGTGGTTTTCTGTTACTATATTGGAAATCTCTTTCATGCTATTTTGTTGTATTTTTCCCCCCCTCTAGAAAATGCAATTGTTGGAGAAGAGCTCATTGGAGCATTTATAAAAGAGATTGTGGCTGGTGGTTTTCTGCTACATTTGGACTCCAAGCAATTCCTAGCAGATTCTTTCGTTGATTTTCCCCGGGATGAAGAGTTTGATCTGTCTCCAAGTGTGCAGCTAGGATGTAGAAGTGGGTTTCGAAGAACTTCATCTCCTGGGAAAGCAGTCCCAAATTCACAAGGATGTGGTATGTCTCAGTTTAGCTTTCCCTGCTTTGATATTGTTAGGAATCAGTATAAAGCTAAAGTTAGAAAATCATCAGTGAACTTGCGTTTATGGTTAATATGTGAAAGGCATGAAGCACCAATGTGAATGATAAATCTGAGGGGAGATGGGAATTAGTGCTTTTCTTACTGCTCAGTCCTTGCATTGAACCAATGATTTGGAAATAGGCATCATGGCACTGACATAGTATAGAAGGTTTTGCAAACATTTTGGGGGATTTTTTAGATCTGTCTGGTATTAGGTCTTTCTGTAATGTACGTGATCCTTAATAAGAAGATTTCACAAAGATAATGTAGCTAGCGCTTCAGATGATGATACCTTACCCAGAATAGAAACTTAGATGCAGAAATGGCAAAAGTCCTGAGACTGTGAATTCCTGGGCCAACTCCAGCCAGTTCGGATGGAAGCTTTCTCGGTGTTGGCCAACACCCAGACGTGATTGCACTTCTGCCCTCTTTTCATCATCTTTCCTTCTGTTTAGTCTGCTTCCCTGGAACAGGCTGCCTTTCTGCCAACATCCTGCTTAGGGCTGCCAAACCTACCTTTTTGATGGATCCTCGTGGCTGTGCCTAGCACTCCTGGGTACCAGGTCATGCTGCCAAAGAGTCTCTGCCTTAACAGCCCTGCTCTTGTTTCTGTCAACATCAACCCACCTGCAGTGCAACCCTGACCATTCTCACTGGCCCAGTTATCTTCAGTGATTCTTTTTAGCAGGACCTGTTGCAATAGGACAAGGGGTAATGGTTTTAAACTGAAAGAGGGTGGATTAAGACTAGATAAAAGGAAGAAATTTTTTACAAGGAGGCTGATGAAACACTGGCACATGTTGCCCAGAGAGATGGTAGATGCCTCATCCCTGGAAACATTCAAGGTCAGGTTGGATGGGGCTCTGAGCAACCTGATCTAGTGGAAGATGTCCCTGCTCTTTGCAGGGGAGGCCAGATTAGATGACCTTTAAAGGTCCCTTCCAACCCAAACCATTTTATGTTTCTATGATACTGTGTCTTTCTTATGTCAGTTTGGGATGTATTTGTTATGTCTAGCTTCTTTTTGGGAACATATATACACATATATTTTGGGAACATTTATACTTCTAGGTATAAAGTCAACAGGAGAAGGTATTGGATAAGTTATCCAAAATGGGGAATGTTTTCAGATTGGAAAACTTCAACACTATGGAGCTTAAGTTGGAGGCACTAAGGGCAAATCAGAATACTTATGTCCCTACTTGGTATGGTCGTTCTCTTTAAGTTCGGAGAGCTTCCTAACGCCTGGGCAAGGGCTTCAAAGTAATCAAGTGATGAATCAGTTCTGAACTGCTGCAGTTTCCAGCTTGGACCTTTAAGGTTAAATTGACTGTAGTTTCAGTTCATCTCCATAGTCTGAAACACACAGATTTTGGTTATTTAAATACAGTATGCAGAACAAAGCTTAATTCCTACTAAGAATCTTGAGTCTGTAACAAATTGCAGTTACTTAACAAGATGTACTCTTGTACTGATTAAAGGTATCATTATTTATTAAGTAGAGTCCATCACTTAGAGCAGAATTTAGAAAGAATTGGAACTTTCTGCCAAGAATTTCCTGCCAGGGATAAAGGGCTCTAGGAAGCAGTGAACTAATTTGCCTTGTACGTTAGTTCATACATATTTGAACCAGTTAGCTGTAGAAAAAGTTACTTAATAAAACAGACTTGTCAAAGAAATGTGGAAAGGAGACAGTTTCTGCTCCAGCTTTGGCAGAGATTTTGTATCTGAGATGCCATGGTAGATGCGCTGCTGGACACTGGTTTATGTAGCAGGACTGTGTATTTTATTCTAAACAGGGGATTTAGGAATTCAGTTTCTGGTTCCTCTAAATATATAAATACATATATATATTTATATATTTAGTTTAATTTTGCATTATGGGTACATTCTGGTCGTTTATCCTTCTGGGTCTGTTTCTCTACCAATAATAGGGACTAGGAGTAATAAGTTATTGTCTATAATTATAGAAATCAAAGTTGTGTGAGGGTGATAGGGATTATTTATTCTCTTCCCTTCCTGTTCCACCTTGTTGAAATACAAATTGTCTTTTCAGATTCTGATCTTATTGATTTGATTGTTTTTATTTCATTGCAAGTGTCATTTCCCCTTGCCTCAGAAAGTATTGTCAGCTCTCAGGAGCAACAGCTTTCTGGTGTTCCCAATAAACTTAACATATTTCCGTTTAGGAGCACACAGTTTGCGTGAACCTGCCTCTTCATCTCTCGTGTATTTTCCTTACAGTGATCTGTTTCTTTAGGTTTGCATGTATTGTGGCTTTGTTTCATGTTTTTCTGCCTGTAAAATGGGTGACATTCATCATGTGTTAGTTTTTCTTATGTGACATTTTTTCTTTATTTCAGTTGTAGACTGAGTTACTTTTCCCCATGGTATTTATGAATATAATTCTTTAAGAGTCTGAGGTAACAGTTTTATTTTAGCTAAATTTTAAAGGGACAAAAGACACTTTCTTTGCTAAGGTGTCAGTCAAAAAGAAGAGAGTTGGAAACTGTTCAGGAGGCAGCTCTGTGAACTCAACCCTTCCCCCCCATTTTTTTTAGGAGAAAGCCTGAAGCCTGTTTGTGATCTATCTTTGTTTTATTACATATTTTTATGCTGGTTCCTTTTATTCTTTAGAAAGCTTGGTGATTCTATCAGAATTGCTTTGAGCAGAGCATAACCCAAATCAAATAATGTGCAAGATTTATAGCTGAGCTGGCAGCTCAAGACTTCATTTGTAATAAGCTGGATCAAGAATCTGATATCCCAAAGTTTTCCAGTGTCCTTGGAGAGAGGAAAGACCAGTGCAAGCACTGGGTAATCATCAGCTGTGACAGTCTTTAAGCATGCTTAGTGTAGTGAGAGCTGGTCTCAAGTAAAATGAGGCTACCATGAGGAGCGGTGCCCCAGCACAGAGCTGATTTGTGTTTCCCCAGTGGGTTGTTCTTTAGCTTGGAAATTGCTACTCAGCACGTTGTTCCCCTGGGACACAGAAGCCCCAAGTCTGGTTAGAACTGAGGCAAGGTTACAAATCTGATGTGCAGGAGCAAGGGTTTCCATTTGGGTGTTTTATTTACTTACTTATTCAATTCTAGGAATACAAATTTTGGGCCTAGTGCTAATGCTTAACTCTGAGATTTTGGCTCAAGGCTCTTCTCTAGTCTTCTACATTGTGAAAACATATGAACATTAAAGCTTGAAAGAAGTACAATGTGACGGTTGGTCTGGCTTCCAGAATCAAACTTAACCTCTATGTGATTGTGTCGAGTGTAACCTATAGCTGAAATGATGCGTGCCTTCAAGAGTTATGGAGTCTAGAAAACATACTTCTCTGCGCCAACATTTTTTGCTGTCCTTTGTGCCCTTTTGTTAATCTAATGAGTGAGAGAAAAGGCAATTTTACTTGCTTAAAACGTGGTTGGAGACACAAATGTTGCTTTCATATCATGACTATGACTACAAAAAAAGGAGGATGCTTTGAAAAGCTTAATTTGTTCCTTTTTAAACTTTAATTACTTAATTAGTCTCCTCCATCCTTTGCATTTTGTCTTTAATCCAGGCATGGATTACTCATTTCATTTTAAATTCTACTGTTCCTCATTTGCAACAAGTATGATCCTTTTAGCATGTGTTTGAAAATGTCTTTAAAATGTATCAGACACTCTTGTGTATTAAATAATATGCATGAGAAAGAAGAATTCTCTCTGATCCAGGATTTTTTTGGTTCTGTAATTGATTTTAGATATGTGTTATACCTAGAGCAATTGCCTTGATACATACTTGGGAGGAAAATTTCAGTCTCACTGTTGTCTCATCCTAGGCTTTCCCATTGGACCATTTAAAGCAGATGAAGGACAATGTGAACATTTTTATACTAGCTGTCTTTTTAGTCTATTCTAATTTAAGTGCTCCTATAAGTTAAATTAGTTTACATTCCGGTGTGTTGGCCAGAACAGCAATTCATCATATGGGTTGTAGTGGAGATGGCCAATTTTCCATTACTGTTTCTCTCCCATACAAGCTTAAACTGCTGTCAAGATGTAAGGCAAGAACAGAAATGAAGTTTTACACCTTGTCAAAGTCCCAAAATATACATTTGATAGTGTTTTGGAGGAAATCTACATCTGGAAAACAGCTGTGGAATAACAAGTAAAGGTATTGTCCTGCAAATGTGTCTGCGCCTCTTCTGCTTTAATGTTCAGTCAAAGGATCTGGAGGGAAAGACAGCATTACATGACCTCCCTGAAGACAAAGAGTTTTCATTATAATACACAACAGGTCAGCTGGAAATATTACTCCTGATTTGATCTGAAAATGATATGCATACAGACTAGGAATATCTTTTTGTTTTCTGTTTGGGTTGTCATATGCACAACTCGTGATTTTAATCCAGCCATTACTGTTTAGTTTGGAGGAGCTTACCAAAAATTTCATTACCAGGAATTCTGAATGAAAGTGTTACCATATGGTGGGTTTCTGGATGGTGTTTTTGGAGTTTCTACTCCTAGGAGTCTTCCTGTTTCTGTCTGTAGTGTTTGTAGAAGTTACTCTGTTTGTAGCTTGTGTTCCTTTGTTTTCTTTCACAACCTGCCCACAAAGGGCATTATCTGATTACAAATGGATTTGACAAATGGAAATCAGGCCTGGACTTAGCATTTTCAAAGAGCATGACGTTCACTAATTCAAGAACATTTTTAGGGTGATCTGAGAAAAAAAGACCACGGTTTATATTCCAGACATTGGGGAGTTTAATGAACATTTAAGGAGTGTTTACCTTTGTTATACCACTTAGAAATACATATATTAAGAGCTTGAAGCCTATGACAAGTCTACCAGAATGGTATATATATACCCCCACACACATGTGTGCACATGCCTGAACTGGTTGGATTCCAAAAAAGTAATAAGGTGGTTGTTCTCTTTGCAGTTGTTTGTCCTCCAGGCAGTCATTTCCAGAACGATGAATGCATTCCCTGCCCTCTTGGCTACTATCAGTATCAGACAGGACGTTCCTCCTGTATCAAGTGTCCTGTGGGCAAAACTACTAACTCCTATGGGGCATTCAGTGCTGATCACTGTAAGTTGAACTCATTTCTTCCTTTATCATCTGTATTCTGGCTTCAAATGGATTTTTTTTTTTCTTTATCTGTAAGTTTCTTAAAAAAAAAAAATCCTCCCTCTGGGTTTTTTTTGGATGGATATGATCTCTTCTGCATACGTTCAAAGAGGACTTTCAAAGACAGAAAAATGTGTCTGGTGTTTTGACCAAAAATGCATGAGAAATGAGTGGTCGGTCTCATCCAGAATGTTATGGTTCCTTAAGACATGTTCATTGTACTCAGAAATGGTACCTGGGTATTTAGTGTCACTGAGAAACATCTTACATAGTTCATTTATTGGCACTTTCATGAACACTAAAGTGGTCTTGTTTTTGTGCAGTTTTTTCCCCTGCAAATAAAAATACTTCTCACAAAGCAACTATTGATACGTTCACTAAAGTTGGTGTATTCGACTTAAATGACTTATTTTTGCATGCAGTTCTGTAAAGAATATCACTTATTAAGTCCAAAATCAGTTTTGTCTGCAGAATTAGCTTATGGGTAATAAAGCGAGTAGTGAGAATGAATTTGTTGGAAGTATTGGTGAGTATAGGGACTGCTTTGTTCTGTTCCAACCTATTTATTCTCTTAGGTGGGATAAAAAAAACCAGGTTTATTGCAATGCACCCTGACATGAATTAGCTTTTGCCTAAAGAAGACGGTAGACTGAGATGTCATTCTTCGTTTCCATATGTGTTCCCTCTGTAGGTATGGGACTCCTGTGCTTACAAGTTTGCTCTTTAAGTTTTCTTTACTGCAAGTGCCTGCAACTAAACCTGCTCCCTGCCTGGTTCCCACCTTACCTCAGTGCCAGCCCTTTCCAAATGACCGTGTTGTGCACATTTAGCTTTCTTTTTTAGTAATTTCCCTGCTGTCTCCTTACAAAGTCTGAAGAGTTTGCTGAATTAACTGCCAGATAAAAAAAGAAAGTATTGACTCACAAACACAGCACGGGAAAGTTGGAGGGCTGAAGCCTTCTCCTCTCTGCTGCTTACCTCGTTGTGCCTCTGTGGCAAGGATGGCTGAGAGGTGTGAGAAACATTTCCTAAACTACCTTAGCTCCTGGCCCAGTGCGTTGAAACGAAACAATGCTGATGTTGCCACATTTTGATATGTCAGACTAAACTCTGGTGTGTAGATAAGCCTCACTGGCTTCAGTAGCAACTCAGAAGGAGGGCATCAAGGTGGTTACCCTGTCAGGCTTAGACCACCTGCTGCTGTCTTTGATGTTGGTCAAATTTCCTGATTTCTTTCTCTGTGGAGCCCAGATACTTCTCAATCATTAAAATGTTAAGTAGTTGGGGAAAATGCTGCTAATTAAAATCAAACCTCTTCATTCGTCAAGAATAGAGTGTGAAGACCTTTTCTTTCCCATTGAAAGGGACAATTTAAAAAAAGCGGGGGAGCAACAAATAACAAATTGTTGTGATGGCTCTTGTGCCTTGGTTCATAACATTTCATGGATCCATTGCAGTAGGCACTGAACAAATCTGTAGGAACATATAGTTCCTTCTCTGTACTTCTTTGCTTTATAGTACTTAGCATAAATGAGATCTGATCCATGGCAGAGAATCCTAAAAATGTTTGGAATATGAATTGCAGTAACAACAAACTGCTGAGACTGCCATGTTTTAGAGCATGAAACACAATGAAAATTACAGATTCATTTTCAGTGAAGTCCCTGCTGTACTGAGAGCACTTTTGTCCTACAGCATTGAAACATTGTCCTACTGCATTGACAGGACCAGAGGCAATGGGCACGGACTGAAACACAGGAGGTTCCCTCTGAACATCAGGAAACACTTTTTTACTGTGAAAGTGACAGAGCACTGGCACAGGTTGCCCAGGGAGGTTGTGGAGTCTCCATCCCTGGAGATATTCAAAAGCCGCCTGGACATGGTCCTGGGCAACTGGCTTTAGGTGGCCCTGATTGAGCAGGGGAGTTGGACCAGATGACCAGATGACCTCCAGAGGTCCCTTCCAACCAGAACCTTTCTGTGAAACCCAGTGACAGCATTATCACAGTACTTTTTTTTTTTTTTTTTTTTTTTTTTTTTTTTTTTTTTTTTTTTAAGGTTTCTTG
>VFFE01007245.1:309818-365435 GCA_008921705.1 Burhinus oedicnemus
GTTTTTTTTTTTTTTTTTTTTTTTTTTTTGTGTCTTGTTTACTTGTAACAGGTATCACGTACTGTCAAAGCAACGAGCAGGGTCTGCAGTGTGATGAAGATGGCCAGTATCGACCTTCCCAGCAAGACCCTGACACTAAGAAATCCTTCTGCATCGATAGCTTTGGAGCAGCACTGGACTGGACTGAAACAGATGATCTCCTTATAGACTACCAGTGCCTAGGTAAGTGTCAGAAGAGTATTTTGGATATGTTTTGACCCACAAAAGTGAAACCTCCTTATGAAAAGACTTACTGCTCTGCAGTTGGCTTGCTAGCTTGTGATGATTCACTTTCCCAGAGTTGTGGCCTCTGCCTTACGCTACATTCCTCCTTAATTTTGTGTGTCTTGACTACATTGGGGAAGTCATTTCCTGTAGGGGAAGAGGGAGAAGCAGGTTTCTTGCACTCTCAGATGGCTGACAGCTATTTATGTATGCTGATCTCCTGCTCTCTGCTTGGAAACCCAAAAGAATAGTAAGAGGGCTAATGGGAAAGAAGCAGAATGATTAATTTCTTAGTAAAATTATCACTCGTCAGTGTGTTCGGGTGAAATAGACTGTGTTTGGCAATGACCTCACAGCCATGGCATAATGTCACCCTCTGGGCTCCTGCTGTACGGTATCTGACTTGGTGAACATATCCTTGCAAGCTGGGGGACCTTAGTTCTGCTTGAACGCAGTTGTGAAATGCCAGTTCTCAAGAACGAATAATTTGAAAAAAAAAAGTCATCTATCAAACAGTCCCTAAACTGTCTGCGGTAAGGTCTAATTATGCTTCTCAGCCCCAAAGCTTTTGCCTTGCCCAAAACTAGTTTTCCAGTCATTTTTATTACTCATCATATGATTGGTATCAAATTTAATGGAATATTCCGTTGAGAAACTGATGTCATAGTGTGCTCTGAATTAGACAATGTCTTATGACAAGAGTGATCAGTGGAAGAAGTGTGAAAGGAAAGCCCTCAGTTGTGAAGAAGTTGCAAAACTGTCTTCAGTTAAAATAACTATTTTTTTCTCTGAGCATACTCGGAGACTGACCATAGTTAGGAGTTAGCTGCTCTCAGTCATGGGGTAATTGGGGTGTTTCTCTGGGCAGAGGACTCACAGCAGCATAATTATCCTGTTACTTACCTTGAGTCCTCCTGCACGAGCATTTCTCACTCTGTCCAGGAAGGAGCAGTTGTAGATATCTGTGCTTATTTTTGTGGATCGTGCTAGATTTCACTGCAAATATATATTTATAAGTGTTGACAATTCAGGGTTTAAAAGAACAACAATAATGACCACCCAAGAAGTCTGCTTGTTTTTTTTAATAATTTACAGGCTAATTTATTTTCTTTTTTTAAAAAAAAAAAAAAATCATGCTGCATTTCCAGAAAGCATTATGTGAAGTGAAACCAATTATCTCTATTTTTATTTTTTCCCCTGCCCCTTCTACTTCCCTTAACTGAATTCAGCATGCAACAAGACAGCAGGGTCTGAAGTCTGATCGCGCTTCGACAGGAGGCTGGCGATTGGGCTGGGTCAATAAATAACCCAACAGTTCTTTAGTTTTTGAGGCTGTAGTGGGAGTAAGAATTTCCTCTTACGAATGCACAGTAATTAGCTATAACAACCCATGCTCATTCTTACTGTTCTCTCTTGTTATATTTTAAGCCACGCTTAACTTTTATTGCAAGAACAGGGATGAGTTCTAGAGCTTTACTCTCTAGTAACATGAGATGAAGGAGAATTTCTTCTACAGACCAAGTCTGTGAAATGGTTGAGTAGTTATATTACCATTGAGAATAGGGCAATGTGAACTAACAAGTTCATGAAAATTTGAGATGGTAGAATATTTTTCATTGTACTTTTTTTTGGACAAAGTAGCTTTTTGACTGCAATTTTTTTCCCTTTGTTTATATTAAAAAACAAAATTCAAGAACTGAAAAAAGGCAGCTTTTCTATTAGTTTTGCAATGCTTTCAGTTTAATGTTTCATTACACTTTCTATCTCTTCTCTACTTTTCTCCCATATTATTGCAGAGAAAATGGAGCGGTGGGATGAAGCTGGAATTAGGAAAATAAAATCAGAAGAAAAGAAAAAACATTTAAAGAGACATCTTGTATTTTGAATTTTGCATTAGAAATGAAGGCAACAAACAATTGCGAACGACATAAAAACACTGTTTCTTTTCAGTTTAAAGAAAATATGTGAATTCCGTTTTGAACCAGGCATAACTGCAAGTTGCGGATGTAGAAGGAATTCAGTTTAGTGCAGAATTAAGCTAATGCTTATGTTTTAGTGCTCTCTATTTCTAGGAAGGAAAAAACTTCCACCTCTGTTTACAGCATCGTTCAGCCCTCTCCCCAGCCAAGCTAGAGTGCAAGGAATTTTTTGTGTTGTTTGGCGAGCCCTCATGTTTTTTCTGAGCAGAAATGACATTTTTATCAAAAGCACCTGCTGACTCAGCCCTGACAACAGTGGACATTTGCTTCTGATTTAGTCCTGACTGTTTTGCTGTAAGAGTACAAATGATTGTTTTAAGAACTTATCCCTGACTTTTATTTTGTGGTTTATCCAGACGTTTCAGGGAGAGAGGCCTGGGATCCTCCTGCTGGATCTCTGCGCCCATGTGCGCAGGGGAGAGAAGGGCTGAGCCTCCAGCTCTGCCACGTGCAGGCATCTCCCACGGGCTGAGATCAGACCAGGACTCCCGCTGCCTTGCTCTTTTAGGTCTAGACCAGGCATTGGCTGCAATGAGCCAGAGTTTTACATTCGTTTGGGGCGTCTAGAGGACAATCTTGGTCAACATAGGGGCGATGCCAAGTCACCACGTTCTTCCAAAGGGAGAAGTCCTTAATATGCCATGTTCACTGAAAAATATTAATATATCAACGGGTGGACACACTGCACCAAAACCCCTTTTTAATACAGGTAGTGGCAACCTGAGCAGGGTGGTGCCACTCTGTGGCCGTTCGCCAGACTGTAATCTTCTTCAGGGCACAGCCAGGGCCAGACCTTCTGGAGCTTAAATTGGATTCCTTGCCTCATTTAGTGACCTTTGGGTTTTGCATCTCTAGACTCCATGAGCTTTTCCCAGTTTGTGAACAGTGGTGCTCATCAGATTCCTTACACTCAGGTGCAGCAGGTCCGATTCAGAGAGAGTAGATAAAAGGGTTTGGTAAGCAGAGTGACAGCCTGGAGTTAAAGGCTGAATGAAGGAAAAAAAATGAATGTGTAGGACATGGATAGATCATTGGAGAGATCCCTGAGCCTGACGTCAGTGGAGATCAGGCTGTTGTGGTCTTGTAAACAAGTGATAAGGCTCCTAGATTTCCTTTCTACTAAGTTCTGTTGGAGCTGGCTCTTGTTTCAGGCTGATTTGCAGAAAGATGATTCCCCTGTGGACTCAATAGCTGGTTCTGTGCCACAGACAAATAATAGGAGATGGCCAGTCTGCTGCTGGAAGAGAAGTCTCACTTGAATAAAAACTCCCAGCCCACTGCTGGATAACTGTTTTTAAAAGATCTTGTGACACTTTTTTTTTTTTCAGAATAGAAATTCTATCCTCGGTCCAGCTGTCTCCTGCATTATCTGTGGAGTACATCATTTAATGAGCAAACCTTTTTCCCTACAGAATTAATGATTTTTTTTTTATTATTTTTTTTTCTACCTAAAACCTCTGTCTCTCTGCAGCATGGGAACTGATAATAGTATCTGGTTGGTTTGTGGTTTTTTTTTAGTGCTCAGAAAATTTGAGAGAGTTCCTGCCTCCAGACTGATTTATGGGTCAGAAGAAGCTCAAATTCTTCAGTCTCAGTCATTTGGGGGAGACCTGCAAAGTCCAGCTTTTCAGTGTATTTCAGGTGAGGAAAACTTTCAGAAATCTGTAGAGACAACATTAACAATCATGAAAAATAATAATCTTTTCACATGAAGAGCTTATAGTTAAGTTCTTAGAGGAACTATATGTTTTGCAGTTCAGCACCAATTCACTGCAACATGTTTACAACTTTTGGTGACATTGGTTCAGGGAAGAGATTGTTTTTTCTTTCAGAAATAAGTCTTCTGACTTTATGTATCACGTTAGACAAGTCATCTGACTTTAAACTCAGTTAGTATAGTTTGCAAAATGGATGAGAGCTGAGATTCAGACCAGGAAACATTTATCAGACTTTTCAGATGTGCAGACAAAAGGAGGATTAGGTGTTCAGGACATGCGAAAAGCAAGCTTTCACCTCTTCCCAAATTGCCTGATTGGCACATAAAAGAGGAATAATCGTCCTTGCTTATGTCAGAAGGATATTATAAAGAGTACAGAGATATTCCTCTGCTAAGCCTTACAGTGTATATAGTATATTACATCTGGTTACATCATGTTTACTGGTTTATATTGATTCAAAGTCATCTAAAACCAAGGGGAATCACTATAGTGTTTTCAGGGTGCTTTGAAGCAATGTGTCTCCTAATGCTCAGCCTTGTGAAGAGAGGCAGAGGTGTTACGTTCCAAACAAAACCACCCTGGCAGTAATAACGCAGGTGGCCTGTTTGTAGGGCAGACATCGCCGAAGTCTGACAAAGTCAGTGGCTTTGTGTCACGTACCCTGGTCTCACGGGAGCAGTCATCTCATGCCAAGAGATGAATCTGTGAAGCCTTATGTGTGTTACTAGAATAATTTTCCTGCATCGGGTCATCCCCTAGCTGTGCACTTGCACCTTCTTCTGAAACTGGAGACCTTCAAAAGCAAAGCGCTGAGCTGAGAGATCCATGGGAATGAACTTAGGGAGGAGAAGATGCCCCTTTGACAAGGAGTCTGATTCAGGTGCACATAGCCTGTATTTTCGTTATAAGTTGCATCCGCCGTCAAATGGCAGCGCTACTACAAAATATTACTGTTGAGGTGCTCACTGAAGGGTAAGGGTTAACCCTTCCCTCTCTGCTTCCCAGCAAAGTCAGACAGCTTAGCTTACATTTCTGATGACGTTTTGTTCACAGCTGGTTGATTTTATGCTAAAGACATTTGGAAACATTTGAACCAGTGCAACACACCTCCCTGATACGGTAACCCCATGGCAAACAGGTTATGACAAATATTGGAGCGATAGGAAGGAGAGAAACATCAAATTCTTCAATTGTGCCGGCCATCTGTGCAGCAATCACCTGGCCAGTGTGAGTGAGCAAGCAGCCATCCCCCTCCAGATTTAGGAGTGGCTGAAGATCCTCCTGCCCTTGCTCACTCGCCACTAACTCGCTCCCACAGCTCTGCTCCTAGAACAGGAGGGGAAATTTTGCCTCGGGCAACATTATCCAGCAGACATTAAATATTTGGGTGGGGGTTTAGGCCTAACTCAGCTGTTTGTATCATCAGGTGATGAATGTCCACACAACTTTTTGCACTAGTTTATTTTAAAAAAAACTAACCTTCTACTAAAATAATTGAATACTAAAGTTCATCTGGCTAATGAAATTCATGTGTTTGCCATCTGATAGAGGTATGAAAAACGAGGTAAATGGCAGTAAACAGTGAAATTTGTAGCAGAAATTTTGTACGTGAAATGGTAGGGAAACCTAAGGTTTGTTTTCTGTTTTTCAGCCTGTGAGAGGGAAGCAGCATGTGGTTTTGCCACTGTAACTCCTGCTGGTGCTGGAGTTCTGTGTGAATTATACAGTGCCGCTGAAGTCAACTTCAACTGCACCACCTCTGGACTGGTAAAAATGATTGTATTTTAAAATACGCGTTTATCATAACACTGTAGGTTCAATATAAGTAGAAGGCATCCCAGAAGAAAGGCAGGCTGTTACCTGACCCCTTGGACATTGCTCTTCACTGTGGCAGTAATAAATTCCTGCAGGTTGGGAAAGAAGCTACACCCAAATGTTTGCAAAACTGACATCTGAAAGGCTCAGTGTTTGGTTGAAACGTCACACAGCACTTTTGTTCTTAAAATATGCTGAGCTACCACAGTCCGGAAATCAGGTTAACTTGAAAGGGAGGTCCATCTGGATAGTCCAAACTGGAAGTATCCAGGTGAGTAATCAGGCCTTCTGAAACAGTCATCGTTTCTTAGTCCCTTCCTCTGGCCCAGGGTTTGAATCGTGTGTTCTCTACGAGCACTCTAACAGCTTCCTATTCACTGCTTTTAAACACAGCAAAGTGCCACTGAAGTGTCAAGAACTCTGTTTGATAGAATGAAAAATGACCACACGGAGCTGTGGTGGCTATAAACCATGTGTGCTAATTCCTCCCAATGAGTTTCTGAATAAGGAAAATGTGTTTTTGGAGAGGAAATCAATAGTTTGTATTTATTGTGCATGTCTGTTTTCTCTCTCAGGTGCAAGGTGTTTTGGGGAACCCTGCTGCCACTGGCATTGGTCATCTCAGCTGCCTGCTTCATGTCAGGAACCCAGAGGGAGATGCAGCGATGGTCTATTTGAAGAGAGGTACCACATGCAAATCACTCGTCTAACGTTAGACGCCTGTGCTCACCTTTGTAGTTACTTCTATGTAGGATCATGATTAAATGTGAGGGAGCATCTTTGCTCAAGGTGACAATACTTTTCAGAGCTTAACATTTAGTGATAGACTAGAAAACTCAGCAAATCTTCCTGTCATGTCTTGTTCCCTAGAAGTTAGGAATACAGCTTTTGTAAGCTATTGCGATGGCAGATGGTCCCACAAAAGCTCAAATTTTATCCAATTTATTATTCTCTATTCTATTCTATGCTGTTTTGTTGTACTGATTTCTCTTTATTAAACAGTTTGTTATTTGACTATATAGGGCATTATCAGTGACCAGCTTGTACGTAATTTAAGTTTACATTAATTTTGACTCTAAATTGTCCTACTAGTATACCAGCCAAGAAATAACCCGGTCTCCAGTAATTCCCAGAGTGATGTAGCTGAACTAAAGAATGTATAAGATATGGGGTTTTGGCCTAAGTGTGATTGTTATCACTGCATGTCCCATCTGATGTGTGTCCAACTTTAAGCCTCATGCCAAATTTGAAACGAGACAACCAAATGCAGAATGCTACAGGGTTTGAGTCAAAACTCTCCACTGTCACTGCTTTTTTTTTTCTTCTATCCAAACCTCTGAGTCACCATTTATTAATAATAATAAAAATAAAGAGCAAAGTCTCTCCTGAAAAAAGGCAAGTCCGCTGAGCTTGTTGCAATCAATGTAATCTTGTTGATACTAGATCTACTCTAGATGTCGGTTGATATTGCTAATTAAATCCAGGATTATATGAGTTGTGTCCTCTTACATATGTGTCTAGTCAGCAGAAACCTAAATTCCAGATGCAGTTATGCTGACCAAATTATTAATTTTACTTTTTTAACGAGATAAGTTTGTTTCATTTATACCTAGGAGTTATTAATATGGTTCTTGAAAATGGAATATTACCAACCTTACAATGGATTTAGGAGCCCTTTGCTGGTACAATGGGATGTTTTTCCTGTCCTGGCAATACATTCTGACCGACTGCCTGGGTATAATTGCACCAAACCATTTGCATTTGAACCTCAAAGGCCAGAAAAGGACTTTTGAGGCTGAGTTTTTGTCATGACTTTCAACCAGCTCCAGTCTGCAGGCAATCCGAAAGCATCCCATCTCCTCCCGAGCTCTTTTGAACATTTCTTTCCTGTTCTGTCTACCCAGGACAAGAATTTAACTCTTCTGGACTCAAGACATTTGAAAGGACCAGTTTTCAGAATGTCCTTTCTGGTGTATATCGCTCCATGGTGCTCTCCCCAGCCAGCGCTTCTCTGACTGATGCTCAGCTCTTCTGTCGGCAGACTTGCAGCAGGGACTCCTGCTGTGATGGCTTCATCTTGAGTCAGATTGCATTTGATGGAGGTATTGTCTAACTGCAGAATAAAAAATTCTGCAGTAGAAAACCAATGCTAACTGAGGAGAAATCTTTTTCGGGCACAGTACACCTACCTCTACGTCATACCAGTGCCTGCCTCTACATCACTGACATTTTTTGGTGTAGGTAGGCTTTGAGTAATGCCCAAGACCTGGCCTGGAGCAATAGAGATAAAGACCTGAGGTAGCAAGCTGCTCTTGGAGAGAAACGGACATTTTGAAAGGATAATTCTTTTGATCTGCTTTAGACATCTGCATTCAGATGAAATAAATCATTCTGAAAATGCCTCTTTCCTTAACGTAACGCCTTTCAGCTGATGTGGGAATTAAGATGGTACCTCCAGACAGAGTCCTTGTGGCACAAATGTAAATCAGTTCCCTGTCTGGAGCAGGAAAAGAGGATGCTAAACAGGGAATTAAGTTACTGCATGTGGGAATGCTATGATCGCTGAAGTCTGGGTGTCTAGCTAGGAGACCAAGTGGGAGTGGGATGGACAGAGTCTGGCAGAGGTAGGACTTAGGCAGAGCCCAGATTTCTGCCAGCAAATTCAAGGACTTAATGTCACTGCCTGCTTTTTGTAGTTTCTTTTGAATCTCACATGGGATCAACCTCCCTGTTGAAGGTGCATTTCCTATCGGAAATGTGAAGTTCTAATTGAGATGTCTCAAATTTTTCGATACGGGCTATTACAAATGCAGGCATGTGCTACTGGCTGCTATGTGGCAAGCACTTCCCTAGTTTTGAGTGGAAACTGATCCTGGATCTGAGAAAACTTTCTCTGTGGAAGTTGTAAAGCAAATTTTTCCAGGAAATTATTTTCTGTTTTGGCATCTCATATTTTTTTGCATCAAAATATGCTAGGTGATCTTGTAAATTCCATTTCTCTATATGTTTGCCATCAAATTTTTACGTTCTCTCTACTTCTGAGTGTAGAAGGGAGTGGGGAGAAGATTAGTGTTGTAAGGCGCTCTGTTTAGTTGAGGTGGCCTATTTGGATCAGTGGTACAGGTAAACACATTACTTTGACTAACATTTTGTTTTAAAAAAAAAAAAAGAAAGTAACACATCCAATATCTCATGTACCCAGTCCATAAAAAAACCCAAAACAAACAAACAACAAACAAACAAACAAAAACAAAAACAAACAAACAAACAAAAAAACCCCAACAACAACAACAAAACCCCCAAAAACCAGGGAAGGCATTGTAAAACCATGGAAATGCCTGAGCTGTGACAGCAAGTACGAAGCAAGAGCTGAGCATTGTCTAGATGTTATGGTAACAGGGTGATGCCAAAACACCTGGCCTTGAGTGTGCTGGTGCCCCCGACTCACACTGCGATGCCGGAGGAAACGCAGGCCTGGATTGACTGAAATCAGGCACCAACCCAGGAAACCATCTCAGGAAAAATATAAGTGCTTTCTTGGTTCAGAGCCTGAGATTGTAAGACCGCCAAAGGATTGAATATGTCTGCGTGGTGCTATAAAGTGCTGAGAACACTGTTGGGGTATTATTGGGTAATAGTAGTATTTTATTAGGTGGTAATAGTATGTGCTTGAAATCTCTGAAAAGCAGGCTACAAATCTTTGTTTTAGGTATAAACAGCTAACCTTAGTACTACAATTTGAATTTATGGCTCTGATTTTCTTTTTTTTTTTTTTTTTATGGGTAGCAATACTCAAGGGTATTTATCCCATTGACACAAGTTCAACTGGCATTTAGAGGGAGAACTGGGATGCTTGGGTGAAAAGCTCTGCAAAGCATTATTGGAGTGATGCATCTCTGTCTTTGCCTGAACCTAGGTACCATTTTGTGTAGTCTGATGAGCTACCCAGACGTGCTGATCTGCAATGCAAATGGCTGGAGTCCAACACCAACATCTGGCATAGATGGGATATGTAAAGGTGTGAGCTATGACACAAAAGAGAAGATGTTTTCCTTCACTCTGGGAGGGCAAGCGTTCAGTGGAAGTATGTCGATGAATTATCTCAATTTACATTCCTTTTCTTTAATTCTTCTATAGACTCTGCCTTTTTCACCAACCTGCTCTTGTACTTCAGTGCTTTTTTCTCAAGTAAATCCATATCTGTACAATCACAAGAGAATAAGAACTCCCCAACTGGATGCATTGTTAGATGGATGGACCTCTCACGCTTTACTGTGTGAACATTAAGGAAAGTCAAGAATGTGTTGCTTTTAGCATATTACCCTGTAATATTTAAATTAGCAGATTCAGAACAGTAATCTGAAAGAAAGGTAAACTCTGGAGCAAAGACAAAAAGAGAGCTACCCAGAGCTGCCCAGAAAAAATCAATGATGGAAAATAGAATAAAGCCTTGGTACCCTGGACCCAGACTAGCACCAGGACACCTGGGTCCTTCTTCCTCAGGGTCTTGTATTGTAAATAAGGTGATGCATAGTCTAGTGATGTGTTTTTAATGTAATTTCTGAGCATTTCAGTACTACCTGTTTAATTTTAGCAACTATTCTAACAATGTTTTTTCTTTCTTAGCTTCTAAGGTGGCAGAAGAGACAGAAAGAAATTTTACTTCCTTTCAGCAAGTTTATCTGTGGAGAGGTGAGTTATCTCACAAAAGTTGTTATAAAAGCTCATGATGAACGGTAGGCAGTGGCAGATGTGTGTTCTATAAATACCACCTGTTTAAACTGGAAGTGTCATTGTCACTTTATTTTATACCATCCAAACTGAGACACTACTCGGAAGTCTTTTCTGGGAGGGGCAGGTGTAATCTGGA
This sequence comes from Burhinus oedicnemus, assembly GCA_008921705.1. Taxonomy (NCBI): domain Eukaryota; kingdom Metazoa; phylum Chordata; class Aves; order Charadriiformes; family Burhinidae; genus Burhinus; species Burhinus oedicnemus. The sequence continues at coordinate 320,465 of VFFE01007245.1, forward strand.
GTAATTCTGCTACTCTCAGTTTCATGAAATTTGGGTAAATTCTTGTGTCTGAGAATATGCGTTATAACTTTTAATACCTGTGAAAAATGCTATCACAGAGACATTTGCCTTTGTCCCATCAGTGCCCAGGAACCTTAATAATTTGGCTATTTATGCATAACTAGGTGGGATACTTTTATTAGCACAATAGCCATGTATGTGCTGGTTTTGCAAGTTTACTTTCTGAATGTTGCAACAGAGCTAGCAGGACCTGTGCGAATGATTTGTGATACTGCTTTATAAATGCACACAGCACCCGGAGCACTGATGCTGGATGCATAGTGACTGTGGATATGGCGTTTGCTCTTATCCTCCAAACAGCGCATTTTAGTTTAGTTTTTTTTTCCTAGATATATACGTACACGGTTTTACTCATTTTTGATTCATCAGTTGGTGATGGAAACTTAAGGAGTTTTCGCATATTGTGCACTTTAAGGATGATCTTGTCTTGTGGAATAAAGATAATTACTATGCTTTTTAATTCCTTTTGCATTCCAGGCTCTGATATGGTCACCCGGACTAAAACCTCTGCGTGCAACGCTACTGCTTTGAAGGCAGAGAATGACCTAAGGTTATCAGGTAAGGGCAGACAGAGAAGGCAGCAGAAGATAGCAGAGGGGGGTGCAAAATTTAACCATAAAATATCATATGTTGCTACATATGTATTGTAATGATATAGGTATTGTGAAATCCAGAGGATTTCTATTAGATAGGAAGTCCAATTCAGGTTTTGAGAAAGATGTTCAAAATTTGAGCCTCCTGTCTTTATGGTTTTTACCTTCCCAAGCCAGGCTGGAAACAAAAGTGTTAAAATCTTCAGTGAAAGCTTATTCTTTCAGACTTACTGAACTTTACAGGAAGTATTATTTGGCTGGGAAAAAAATTTGCATAAACCCAGGAATCAAACCCTTAGCCTGGGTACCTGGGCATATTTACCGTTACTGACAGTATGACTGTAAATGTGATGCTTAGAGGAATTTAGGATGAAACTGCAATCACAAGTGTTTCTTCCATGCCTGATGAAAGTGAGGGACCTGTGAAGTTCTCTAGCTCCTTTGTTATTCCAGGGTCTGCTCTTTATTATATTAAGTCATGTATATACAAAAAATCATTTGTATTAAGTAACTAGAATTCCTTTGGGCCTTCAGCACTATAATTCTGAGAGATAGAGAGCAGTGGAGCCTGTTGGAAACACTTTGATTCATCTCTAATGAGCGATAATCTTTGTTGAGGAGCCCTGACGAATTCCTGAGCATGTGATTTAATACACGTAAAATCCTAACATGAAGTGAATTGCTGATTTTGCTTATGTAATTTGAGAGGAAGGTAAACTAAAATGTCCATTTACCTAGTGGCGCTCCTATATAATTAGTGCTATTTTAAAGTCTGGACTTAAAATGAGAAAAAACTGAGTGAAATTCTCTTGCACTTACCTGCCAAGGCATGAGTGCAGCCCTCGGGGTTCTCTGTTTCCCTTGCTGCAGCTGATGATACCATTAAAATCTGAAGTTATGCAAGGAATGCAGCTTCTTCCTCCATCCCTTAGTCTTAATTGTGACACAAACTGTTTTAAGAGAAACTGGAGGTTGAAGTTAAGTCTTGAGAGGCAGTAAGACTCAGAAGGCACCTTTTTAAAAAAGTTATGGATACATCTGGGAAAATGTCTACACAGCTTTTATTATAGAATCATAGAATCGTTTAGGTTGGAAAAGACCTTTAAGATCATCTAGTCCAACCATTGACCCTACTCTACCAGGTCTGCCACTAAACCATGTCTCTAAGCACCACATCTACACAACTTTTAAACACATCTAGGGATGGTGACTCGATCACCTCCCTGAGCAGCCTGTTCCAATGTTTGATAACTCTTTCACTGAAAAATTTTTTCCTAATGTCCAGCCTAAACCTCCCCTGGCGCAACTTGAACCCATTTCCTCTTGTCCTATCACTAGTTACTTGGGAGAGGAGATCAGCTCCCATCTCACTACACCCTCCTTTCAGGTAGTTGTAGAGAGCCATAAGGTCTCCCCTCAGCCTTCTCTTCTCCAGACTAAACAATCCTAATTCCCTCAGCCTCTCCTCATAAGACATGTTCTCCAGACCCCTCACCAGCTTTGTTGCCCTTCTCTGGACACTCTCCAGCACCTCAATGTCCCTCCTGTACTGTGGCGCCCAAAACTGAACATCGTAGTCAGGGCGGGGCCTCACCAGCACTGAGTACAGGGCCACAATCACTTCCCTACTCCTGCTGGCCACACTGTTCTTGATACAGGCCAAGATGCCATTGGCCTTCTTGGCTACCTGGCCACACTGCTGGCTCATGTTTAGCCAGCTGTCCACCAGGACCCCCAGATCCTTTTCTGCCAGGCAGCTTTCCAGCCACTCCTCCCCAAGCCTGTAGCGTTGCCTGGGGTTGTTGTGACCCAAGTGCAGGACCCGGCACTTGGCCTTCTTAAACCTCTTGCAGTTGGCTTCAGCCCATCGATCCAGTCTGTCCAGATCTCTCTGCAGAGCCTTCCTGCCCTCAAGCAGATCAACACTCTCGCTTAATTTGGTGTCATCTGCAAACTTGCTGAGGGTGCACTCAATCCCCTCATCCAGATGATCACTAAAGATATTAATCAAGGCTGGCCCCAAAACTGAGCCCTGAGGAACACCGCTTGAGATGTGCTGCCAGCTGGATTTAACGCCATTCACCACAACTCTCTGGGCTCGGCCATCCAGCCAGTTTTTAATCCAGCGAAGAGTACACCTGTCTAAGCCATGGGCTGCCAGTTTCTCTAGCAGAATGCTGTGGGAGACTGTGTCAAAGGCCTTACTAAGGTCCAAGTAGACAACATCCACAGCCTTTCCTTCATTCACCAGGCTGGTCACCTGGTCATAAAAGGAGATCAGGTTGGTGAAACAGGACCTGCCTTTCATGAACTTATGCTGGCTGGGCCTGATCCCCTTGTTGTCCTTCACATGCCACATGATGATCATCATCCTTAAAGCACATGGTAACATATCTATTTCTCTTGTCTTATAGAAAATGCAAACCTATTTTGCATTCCCAGTATCACAAAAGCACAGAATGGCAGGGGTTGGAAGGGAACTTTGGAGACCATCTAATCCAACCCCTCTGCCAAAGCAGGTTCACCTACAGCAGGTTACACAGAAACATATCCAGGCAGGTTTTGAATATCTCCAGAGAAGGAGACTCCACAACCTCTCTGGGCAGCCAGTTCCAGTACTCTGCCACCCTCAGAGTAAAGAAGTTTTTCCTCATGTTGAGATGGAATTTCCTGTGTTCCAGCTTGTGCCTGTTGCCCCTTGTCCTGTCACTGGGAAACACTGAAAAAAGACTGGACCCATCCTCTTGACACCCACCCTTTAGATACTCATAAACATTGATGAGATCCCCTTTCAGTCTTCTCTTCTCCAGACTAACCAGCCCCAGGTCTCTCAGCCTTTCCTCACAAGAGAGTTGCTCCATTCCCTTGACCATCTTTGTAGCCCTCCACTGGACTTTCTCCAGGAGTTCCCTGTCTTTCTTGAACTGGGGGGCCCGGAACAGGACACAGTACTGCAGATGTGGCCTCACTAGGGCAGAGTAGAGGGGAAGGATGATGTCCCTCGACCTGCTAGCCATCCTCTTTTTAGTGCACCCCAGGATACCATTGGCCTTCTTGGCCACAAGGGCATGTTGCTGGCTCATGGCCAACTTGTTGTCCACTAGGACTCCCAGGTCCCTCTCTGCAGAGCTGCTTTTCAGCAGGTCAGTCCCTAAGCTGTACTGGTGCCTGGGGTTTTTTCTCCCCAGGTGCAGGACCCTACATTTGCCCTTTTTGAACTTCATTAGGTTCCTCTCCCCCTCACTCTCCAGCCTGTCCAGGTCTCGCTGAATGGCAGCACAGCCTTCCAGTGTGTCAGCCACTCCTCCCAGTTTTGTGTCAACGGCAAAGTTGCTGAGGGTATACACTGTCCCCTCATCCAGGTCATTGATGAATATATTGAACAAGACGGGGCCCAATATTGACCCCTGGGGAACACCGTTAGCTACAGACCTCCAACTAGACTGCACCGCTGATCAGAACCCTCTGAGCTCTGCCATCGAGCCAGTTCTCACACACCTCGCTGTCCACTCATCTAACCCATGCTTCCTAAGCTTACTTATGAGAATGTTATGGGAGACAGTGTCAAAAGCGTTGCTAAAGTTGAGGTAGACAACATCCACTGCTCTCCCCTCATCCACCCAGCCAGTCATGCCATCATAGAAGGCTATCAAATTGGTCAAGCATGGTTTCCCCTTGGTGAATCCATATTGACCACTCCTAATAGCCTTTTCCTTCACATGCTTAGAGATGACATCCAGGATGAGCTGTTCCATCACCTTTCCAGGTATGGAGGTGAGGCTGACTGGCCTGTAGTTTCCTGGGTCCTCCTTCTTGCCCTTTTTGAAGACTGGCGTGACATTGGCTTTCCTCCAGTCCTTGTGCACCTCTCCTGTTCTCCATGACCTTTCAAAGATGATGGAGAGCAGCTTCGCAACAACATCTGCCAGCTCCCTCAGCACTTGTGGGTGCATTCCATCAGGGCCCATAGATTTGTGGGTGTCAAGTTTACCTAATGATCTCTAACCTGATCGTCCTTGACCAAGGCATTCAGTAACTCCACCTTTTCTGCGTCCTCCGTCACCTACCTCATTCAGCAGCAGGCCCACATTTTCTCTAGTCTTCCTTTTACTACTGATGTACTTGAGAAAGCCCTTCTTATTGTCCTTGACATCCCTTGCCAGATTGAATTCCAAATGGTCCTTAGCCTTTGTCATTGCATTCCTGCATAATCTGACCATGCTCCTATATTCCTCCCAAGTGGCCAGTCTCTTTTTCCATATTCTGTAAACTTCCTTCTTTCATCTGAGTTTTTCCAGAATCTCCTTGCTCATCCATGCAGGTCTACTGCCTCCTTTGCCTGATTTCTTGCTCCCAGGGATGCACCGATCTTGAGCTTGGAGGATGTGGTGCTTAAATATTAACCAGCTCTCTTGCACTCCCCCCTTCCTTCTACAGTCTTAGCCCATGGGATTACTCCAAGTAGGTCTCTGAAGAAGCCAAAGTCAGCTCTCCTGAAACTGGTAAAATGGAGAAAAAGATAACTTGGGCACCAATTTTTTTCACTTGCACCGCCAGGGCTTTATAGTCTTCCTTGATTCTGCCCAGGTTCCAGCTTATGGTGTCATTCATGCCCACATGCAAAAGTAACAGTGGATAGTAGTCCGTGCTCTTGACAAGCTATGGCACCCTCTTGGCAACATCTTGAACCTTAGCTCCCGGAAGACAGCATATCTCACATGACTCCCTGTCAGGATGGTAGTTGGGCACCTCAGTGCCTGTTAACAAAGTATGTTAGTAGGTGCTTCAGATTTCAGCTGCAATCATGAGCGTGTCTTTACTTTCCTATTTTCATTTTTGTCTGGCTCTTTCAGTGAGTGCAAGATTAAATAACAGGAATATCTCCCAATGTTGGAGTAACTGGTGGTAAGACCTGCTGATGGCATTTGATGAATCAAAAGTTGTTTATGAAGAATTTGTAACAGATCAGAGAAGAGTGTCCATTTCCTTCCATGTTTTACTTGGACCCTTATTTAAAGGGATGAATTTGAAAACAGCCTGAAATAGTTACGATTGTTTCAGAGGAAGCTCAGGAGATATAAAGTTTTGTATACATCTAAAGTCACAAGCAAGAGAGACAAAAGAGTTATTTAATGTGGTCTGTGGGAACATAAACTAGAAGAAATGATTAAAATGACTGAAATAGGTATTAAGACTGTTAAGAAAATATTTAACACTGAGAGGTATAAAAGCTTCTCAAGGGAATGTAAGGAAACTGCTGTATTTTGGATTAATAAAACTAGATTGATTAAGGTATCGTAAACATCCTCTGAGGCATCATACTTCACTGCTGAGCTGACATGTTGTGTCACAGAGTAGAGAGAACCTTCTTATTTCTAGGAATTGTGATTTCCATCTAGTTTTTGGGTGGTGGAAATAGTCTGACAATGCTATGTTGTGCAGTGGAGCTCAGTGAGGAGGCATGGCCTACACAGCCATCAATAAGTGGGTGGACAATTCTGTTATTAAGAGCAGCCTTTGGTGTATGCTAACCCTACAAAACGGTTGCAGCTGTTTTACTGTGAAAGGAAGAATTTTATATATAAATAAATGTAATGTATTCCAGATTATAGTTAAGTTTTTGGTGGGTTTGAGCAGTTTGTTTGTTTGTTTGAATCTCAGATTCTACAAAGGATCTTTTCTACCTAATGGACAACAGCCGGATACGAAGTGACCTGAACTATTCTCTCCCTTACCAGCAGTATTGGGTCTTCCGGCAGAAGTACTCAGCAGAGGAAGCTGTGCTTTGGTGTCTCACCCGTAAGACATCTTGGATACTGTTACTCTGCAGGGAATAATAATTAATTATAATCTTTTAGTAGGTATTATAATCATGATGAGTAGAAGCTCTGGACTTAGAGATTTTTTGGGGAAAACCCACAAAATTTTCATGGAAGTTGCTAATAGGGCCACCTGTTTCTTCCTTACAATCTTTGTCTACTGTGGCATAAAGGGTACTCATCATTCATCACCAGCGTATCCCTGTTATGGGCAAGAGAAATAGAAGACACAGCTTAGGCAATACTCTGCTGTTCTTGAAATGTGCCCTTCCGAACAGATAGATGACATAGTGATGAAAGGAGAAGGTAAAATTCAGGTATTTGGCATTAATGATACAGTATAGTTCGATGTGATAAATAGAGAAGAGCTCCCAGCTCTGACTACCAGGAAGGCAGAACCCAGAGTGCTAAGCCATGCAAAAGTGTCACTGCAAGAGGTTGGTAGAGCTATGCTTGTTTAAAATGAAGCATTGAGGTATACATTTACAGAAGCCATTGGCAGTGTAATTAAGAAGTGGGGTTAACAGCTTTGTTTCTTTTCTGAAGGTGCGTTATTACCTTGGGGCAAATTTCAGTGAAAATTGCTACAAGCAAATAGCTTGAACAGTTGAGTCTGGAAAAGTTATTTATGTTTTTGTATAACATATAAAAATTTCAGAAATATTTTTTGCAAAAAAACTTCCTAAGACATTGTAGACTTTATTGTCCTTTTTAAAGTAAGAGACCCATGACTAATGCAGGGTTCTTTTATGATTGTACAGTCTGTATGTCAAATTTACTAAAAGAAAGAGAGATCTTTATGAATCACAGTGTTAGTGTCATCAATACACTAGGCTAATGCTTGTCACACCTGGGGAATGTCTCTTTCCAATTAGCTGTGGTGTTCCTCTTGCACCATAATAGAATAATATTGACATTCTCATTGTAGTTGTTTACTGATGGACAGCTTTAAGTGTGCTGAACACATGAAGAGGAATAGAAAGTGGAAGAAACCCTCTTGTGTGTAACTCTTAGTAACTTTGCTTCCTAGGTTGCGTACAAGAAGATGAGTTTTGTCGAATGGCAGATCTTCAAAATGCCACAGATTTATACTTTGTGTGCACTCTCTATCCAGAGGCACAGATTTGTGATGGCAGCATCGATCAAATACCAGAAAACTGTCGCACTGTGCTACCCTGGCAACCACAGACATTGTATCGTAAAATAGGCAAGTTTGGGGATTCTGATGTATAATGTGTGCTCTAACCCTGATAATGCAAGCTAGAGTTTTGGCTCTTGGCTCTGAGATAAAAAGTGTGAATGTATGAAGGAGTCCTCGGTTGTGATGGGGCAAGGGAAGGTCAGGCTGTTCTGGGTTTTTCATTTTCAGTTCAGAATGGAAAGATTAACCATGAGTTCCACTCTCCAACTCAGTTATTCCCAATTCAGTGAGGCCAAGGGTAGCTCAAATAATTTGTGTTTGTATACCAGGACTTAGATCTTTTTATAATGTGGTGAAATGAGAATGTCATTGGGAAATCACCAATCCCATTTTCAACCGTTAAAATTCCCATGGTGGTTAAGCAATGCAAAAATTAAAAGTCATTGTGTGTAGGGTTTTTTTTTGTTGTTTGGCTGTTTTTTTGTTTTGGTTTGTTTTTTAGCGAATCCAGACTTACAGACATGCAGGTTTTAACCTTTGCTCTTTGAATACTTGGGAAGTTGAATGATTTTCTCATAGGGCTCATGGGTGGAAGCTGGACAAACAAGCTTGTCGTCACTGTACAGGAACCTGTACTTTTGCTGTGAAAAATGTAGAGGTTCACTGAACTAAACTATTAAATTATGTCTTTTTGGAGAGCTCAAAGTGCAGCACAAGTTGACTAATGCATGAGTACACTGGAGTCTTCCAATCTGGAGTAAAAACCATAAACTTTGCCCTTACCATGTGATTACTTGACCAGTATGTGTAAACTACAAGGTTAAGCTGATTTTTCCATATTTTTTTTCTTTTTCCTTCCAGTCACTCTAAAAAGTTTTGTGAAGAGCTTCTACACACGTGTACCATTCCAGAAAGTAACTGGGATCTCAGTAAGGAATAAGACTGACATGAGCAGAAAAATTGTTTCAGATGGGTAGGACATGACTGTTCCTTTGTTTTTACTGGAATTTTAATCATGCCTGGAATACCAAGGCCCTGTTACGCAGATGAAGGGGATCAGATGTATTGATCCAAGAAAAACATTATTTGAGAATATTTAACAAAGAAAAAAAGCATATAAACTAAAGGAAATTTATAATTGAGTTATAATATTAATGTATATAATTATTAATTATATGTGTGAATTATTACTCAAACTACTATTAAATTGCTGGTTGGCCAGTTAAATCTCTTGGCAATAATACACTAGATTAATGTAAACTGATATTTTTAGGGCAGATATCAAAATATCTAAATTATTAGATGTAGTCTGGCAGATGTCTACTGGTAGAATGTAATTTCATCTACAAATACAAAATGTATGGAAGTATCTATACAGTACGAAGAACCGTGAAGCGATCTTATCATGTAAGGCACCTGTACAGGTTCTCAATGTCTCTCCCCTATGCAGTGTCCTCCCTTCCCTTCTCCATGGCAGAGACAGATTACTACTGATGATAAAAGTTATGATGTTTTTCCTTTCCCAGCTTTTTTGAGTGTGAGCGTCGGTGTGATGCTGACCCCTGTTGCACAGGATTTGGCTTTTTTAATGACTCCCAGCCATCAGGTATTTTTTCATTATTTTTCTTTTAAAAATAACTTCAGTCTTCCTACATTTTTACAAATTTTACTGTTCTTTAGCTGTGAAGGTCACTTTAAAAGCCCTTGCAGATCTTATGGAACTCTCTAACATCTTTTTGAGTAATAATAACCATTTCTAGGAGTTCAGTGCAAGGATACTCTCCACAAGTCAGAAATTATTAAGACAACTTCATGAGAATGAGTCCTTAAGAGGCTGCAATTCTAACAGCATGAAATTCAAACTGATAAAACTCCAGGGAACTGTTACTTTTCATTCATCAACCTCTCTTCCAAAATGTTTGTTGACTTCTTTTTGTGACTTTTTTGTTTGTTTCATTTTTAAAGCCTAAGGGACTTAGAAGCCTAAATATTACTGAAATTAAATGCACATTAAGCACATAATGTCTGTGGATACTTTGGGGCAGCTTAGCCTTTTGGATTTCTTGGATGTCTGAACTTCTTTGTTCCCAAATTTGAGTCTTCTATTTGAGGAAGATTGGTTGGGGATAGAGGTTGCCTATCTCCTCCTTAGTATTTTAGCTACTTAAGACATCTCAAGTGGCATTTCTGTTAATCTGAGGAAATCAGACCTTTAAAAATATGTGTGACTTGAAAAACATTAGAAAGTCGAACAAATGTATTTTACTCACCTGAGACGGCTAAGTTAAGGTGTGTTGTCATCCGATGCTCCCTCTATAGTCAGCAAAGAGATGTATAGATACAACTATGGGGTCATTTAGAACTTTGGTTGACTGAATCCTGTCCTGGAGATACTTTACTTTCTCTCCACTGGTGATAAAGAAAGTGCTCTGTTTAAAAGAAAGTCTTTAGCAGGTGTTTAAAATTGGATGCCATCCAGGCCAAAGTCAATGAAATAGTTTTTAATATTTAAGTCCATATTCATATTTAAGCCACTAATACAGCCAGCCTTGTTTTTGGCAGTGTCATGTGTTAATCAACTCTCCCTGAGGTCATTAGGATGTGCTGGTTTCACAATACATTTGAGAAATGGGAAGACTTCATAAATATATATTTTTAATTCCCTTTTTTGTTGAGCAGACAAAATTTTCACTCAGTAAAAAGTAAGAAGCTTGGAAATTAGTCCAATGTAGTTTACATTGGAATTACTGTGCAAATCAAAAATAGTCGACAGTTTTCATACCTCCATGTGACCATGTGAAATCTGAAGTCTTAACTGAATATGACTTTACGTTTCTTTAACATTTCTAAAATAAATTAAGGATTTTAAAGCACCAAACATGCAAAACTGACACCTTTTTGTTTATCTGATTAATATTTATTATCTGTGGCATCTCAGACATCCGGTCTTGGCACTCATCTAGTCAAGAGAACTTTCAGTATTGATTTTAACATGAGCTAGAATAGATCTTCAAGGAAACTGCTAACTGTGTTTAAAATGCTCCAACTTTTTTCAAGTACAGAAATATTTACACCAGGGCTTTGAAAGGCAGAATTTTTATCTTGGTGTAAGTAGAGGCTGTGTTTCAACATACATGCAGATTTTTAATTTGCAGGATTGCAGTAACCAGAAAGGGCTGCTTCCTCAATAAAGAGGTCCTGATCTTTGCTCAGTGGAAATACTCTTAGTGACCTTAATGGGTTATAATGTTGGTTACCTACCTTTCCTCACACTGAATTCATTGTGATTTTTCAACACTATTTTAAGTATTTTCCTCCTTTGATTTCTAAGTCAATGGAGTTTCTTTTAACATTCAACGGAACCGTGCTGTATTCCCTTTCCTTAAAATACTATCTAGAAGAGGAAAATTTTCCTCATCATTTCTATAATGGTGTATTTCCCTGGCAGGTGGAAAGATCGTGTGCCTGACTCTAAACAGCCTAGGTGTCCAGACGTGTGCTGAGGAAACAAGAAGTGCTTGGCAAGTTTCAAATTGTAGCTTGCCAGACGCTGAAGTCAGAATACACCCATTTGGCTGGTATCAAAAGCCTGGTAAGTGATGCAGAGCATGTGGCCTTTCCAACTGGTTTCTGCACATTGAAGCTTATTATTTAGCTTCAATGTGTAGAAGCTTCAGCTTTCAGATGGACGACCCATTTGCAGGGATTGCAAATAGACAGGGGCAGTCAAGTTTGTGCGAGGGAAGGAAAGGTACATTTTAATCTCCATTTTTGTACAAGAGGAATAGAAATATCTCAAAGAGGTATAATTTTATTCCTTAGATTGTATGAGAGACTTGTGGCCAATGTTGAAATCTAAATATATTTTGTACCACTGCACAGTCCTGGTCAGGACACCATTCTTTGCTTCTCGCTGCTGGGCTTATGGCTCAACAGTATGAGTGGATGGGTTGCCTCAAAGGATTGGTTTTGTTACAGAATCTAAAATTCACTTTTGGCTGTTTTGGCAAAGAAAGGGCCAAGACCAAATTCCAAGATAGCACTGTGTTCTTCAAGCAGTAAGAAGCTGTTATGTGTTTAAACAGAAGAGAAGTTATGGTAGGTTAGGTTATTTCCTCAAGAGGAATCAAAAGCAGATCTAGTCAAAGTGAATTTTCTTTTCCATAGTGAAACAAAAGACTCCATTACTTTGTTGAAAATTTCAACGGGTTTGTCATTTGTTACACTCCTTGTGGGTGGGTCTAGTTCTTCTTTCTTAAACATTGATTTAAAATATCTGAAACAATAAGGACAATGAACACCTGTCTGACTGTAACCCCCTTTATGGGAGTATAGCCTGTTATTGAGTCTACGTGAGCAGGACCCTGTTGAACTCCACTGAGAGCGGCAAGGCCGCACGGGGACAGGTCTGTCAATGTTGACAAAATCAGGGAAAAAATCTGAATAAGGAGTACTTTTCCCTGCTTTTAAACTTATCAGAAGGACTGCTATCTGAGTAGAGATGGGAGGCATGAAGTGTGGATATATACTGTCCAGTGCATGTGATATAAAGATAATCCAGTTAAAGTTGTGTAGAGCTAGATCAGATATCCTTGCAGTACACTGCATATTACTGTGTTGGTAAACTTTACGAAAACCATCATTCACACTATAAGTGTCTGAAATACGAACTCAATCCTGAACTTTTCAAGTCCTGCGCTGGCGCTCTGCCCACTAGATCCTCCATTTTCTCCCCCAGTGGTGCAACGCTTGTTAAAGAGGAGACACAGCATGGAGTTGAGGGGGCACCACGGAAGCTTATAGGGTTCCCAGATCCTGCATGTGGGCTCAGGGAGGGATGAGCTGAGGATCTAGAACTGAGAGGAAGGGAACAACAAGCCTGATAAAGTAGGCAATGGATGGCAGGAGCCTGTGGACAGGGGAAGCTGAGAGGCAACCAGGGGTAAGAATGAAGAATGGTAGAAAGGCGAAGTGAAGAGGAGACGGCAGAGGCATAGGTACACTTCCACTTCTTGGAATTGTTTTTCCTTTCATTGAAAAAGAACAACCTAAAATAAAGTATGTTTCTCACTTCAAAGACAGAGGGATCATGAAGAGGAGCCTTGGACGTATGCAAAGGGGATAGTGTTAGGAGAAATGGTGACATTTCCTTATGTAGTGAGGAAGCTTCAGATGTGTTTCCACCGTAACACAGAGCAAGGCACAGATGTTTATGCAAATGTAGATATTTGCAGACAAAAATTTGTATCAGTTGTGCTGGTGTGTTGGGGGACTGGGAACCAGGAAGAGGAACAAGAAAGTTATGAGGCTGAAAAGGAAAAATGAGTGAAATCTGAAGGAGGAATTTACCGTAGGCAGTGGGACGTTAGCATGAAGCAGGGTCTTTGGTTTTAGTCCACAGTCTTCTGTTGTAGGAAGGTACTTGTGTCTCCGTGTTTCATAGTATGTTAAATTAACATACGAACTGTTTGCCCGTGCAGCTCTGCTCATTAACAATTTGACTTTGTATGTATAGTTATGGTTGCAGCACAGTCAATGAGGAACATACAGGAGCATTTTCAAGAGAGTTCTGGATAGCACCAGTTGTTCAGTCCTGTCAATGCAAATGGTAAAACTCCTGACTTTTAATAAGAATTTATTGATTACATGCATGGGCAGTACAAAGTGGAAGTGATTGGTCTTCAGCTCCTGTAGGGATGGTGGTTTGTTTATTTGGTTTTAGTAGAGAATTATAACTGATTTGATAAGCCAAAGTGTTTTACAAAATAAGAATGCACAGGGGAAACTTATTGTTTGTATTTAAAATTACAAAATGTTTAAGGGAAATGTTAGCAAATGTTTTGTGTGTGGAAACTAATGAATGATTATTTGAATTTTAATTTCAAAAGCTTCATGTTGGAAACTGACTTGCTCCTAATTCTGCTTTTAAGAAATTCCTGTTTGCTAATCAGGAAGTAGAGAAAATCTCCTGTGTCATATGATGTAGGAAACCAAACAGAGAGAGGGGCATGGCAAAAAACACAGAACTACTGAAATGAGTTGTTCATAAATAACTGCATTTTGAAAAGTGTTTGTAAGAATGTTTATAAATATGGGAACTTAGGGAAGTCTGGTGTCATGTATGTGCTCAAAAGGGTTAGATAGCAAAGCAGCCTTGTATCCTTACTCTTGGTGTCTGAGGCGAGAAGATGCAACATTTAGACCCCAGAAATAATACTGAGAATATTAAGATTTTGATTTTAAACCTTCAAGAGTAATTATTTTCAAATGTTTTGTGTGTTCTGCTTTTAGCTGACTTGAAGAACACCATACCTAACCTGTGTCCACCAGTTAGTTTACCTCTCAGGCCAGAAGATGGTAAGTGTATGCACATATTAAGCTAAAACAAGGACATGTCCTCTATTTTGTATATATTTTTGTATATATTACTCAAAGATCACACTGTAATGAAATGATTGTGTTCCCCATTAGTTTATTCATTCAGATGCAGCATGTATTCTTTTTATGAAATGTGTATCATTTAAATAGAAAAATTATTGTCGTGCACAATGCTGGCCTAATATCTCTCAAACTCACTGCCACAAGCGGTCACTGAGGCAAAATATTTGGAAGGTTTAATGAAGAAATTTATCATTTATAAGTGTGGATGTCACATCACTTTCAATGGATATAACTTCATATATTAGTGCTGTGGCCAATGAAGAAAAGCTCTGGCAAGGGTAGCCTCCTGCAAAGCTGTTTATTGCGTTATTGTCCAGTGTTGTGGGGTTTCTAGCACCTTTCCTGTAGCATCTGGTGCTTGCCAGGGTAGCAAGGGATGACAGATTAGACAAACCACCAGCAGTAACGCTGAATGCAAGGAGAGACAATGAGTTTCCAAATAGACACAAACAATTGCAATAGAGACGCAAAGTCAAATTTATCAAACCTAGTTTTCCCTGAAAACCAAGGTGGTAAAAGGAACAATTTCTCCAGAAATTAATGCAGGTTTATACTGCTTTGTAATTGGTGGTACAGAAGAACGATAAACTGTACTGCCTTTAATCCTTTTTTGTAGTTTCCTGCAAGAGTGGGAAAATTTTCTCAAAGATTATTCAGAACTGGATCACAAAAAATGTAGTATTTGAGGTGTGTGTTGGGTCCCACTTTTGAAGAGATGCTGTAACTTGCTATAACACCATCTTTTTTTGTATTGCGAAGGAAAATTTTTTTCAGTCTTGCAGTAAATTAATCTTACGGTACTCACATGCGTTATTTTAAAAGTGGGTGGATCCTCTTAATAAATGAAACTTAACCGCTATCTTTCAGGGCTTTGTGTTTATTGCCCCCTAAAAATATATGCAAATTGTCAACAGCTACAGGCTTCCCTGATGTGTCCTTTCCAGAAATACACAGCATATCTGCTAAATGTTGCGCGTAACGGAAAGGAAGCAGGTTGACTAGTCATTAGATAACTCAATTTAACCCTTAGGTTAGACTGAAATTGAGAAGTCTCATCCATCTCTGCCCTTGATTATTTGGTTGATCTGAGCAAATTTGTTAATTGTTTATGTCTGTCTTTTCTTAAAGCATATGCAAATGGGCTTGCAGGAGATGGTTAATATTCAATATTGAGTTCAGAATTTATTACTAGCCATTTCATTATCATATCTATGACTACCAGTCACGATCATGTTCAGACAATTTGTATTATTAGTAGAATTTGTGCTTTTTTAATGATTGTTTTAATGTAATAGAAGGAAAAGGCCTATCTTTACTGGTAAGCAGAAATATTTTTTGTCTGAAATGAAGGTGCTAGTGGGGTAATGTGTAGGTTGGGCAATTCAGCCCCTTTGCAAAGTGTTTCTCCCATGGCATGTAGAAAACTGCTTTACTAAAGCTTTCTTCCTCCCGATGTGAAGCTTTGTGGTAATTTTGTCATTTTCCTTTCAAGTTTTTCTTGCTTTCTTAAATCCAGGAGAATAGTGACCTAAGCAGCACTTAAGGAAATTAGGCCTTTCTATCTGTCATTTGCCTTCTACTCTAAAAACTGCTCAGAACTTAGCCACAGCAAGTGAGGTGTTCATCTTACCCTTAGTAACAATCTTGATTTATCACACCCATCCGGTTTGCAAAGGTCTGGTTAACCACCCAAGTGAGCAGAGCTTCCCAGGAAAAGGAAGGATTCTGGATTGGAGTGGTTGCCCTGAGGACAGCAGTCAGGAGAATTCAATAAATTACAAAGAGGAAAACTAGCCTGAATGCCAAATTAGCACTGGTATCCTGTACTCTTTGGGTTTCCGACACCAGTGGGTGCAGCAACGCATTCAAAATGCAACTGGGCACCATCTGTGCTGCTTATGTTCTGCCTCATTTTGATAGTAAAAGAACCAGCCTGGGTATTTAGGTCAGATTGCTATCTCTGTCACATTGTCAGAAGTTTTGGAAAATTTTCAAAAACATCGTTTCCAAACTCTTTATGATCATAGAATCATAGAATCACTGAACCATAGAATCACTTAGGTTGGAAGGGGTCTTTAAGATCATCGAGTCCAACCATGAACCTAACCCTGCCAAAACCACCACTAAACCACATCCCTCAGCACCATGTCTACCCACCTTTGACATATGTTATATTAATATACGCTATAGAAGATTAATGGTTTTAGGACTGGGCATCATAGAAAAGCTAGCAGTGACTGAATTTGGGGAAAAAAAATAACTGTGACTCCTGTGTGGTAACCAGATGGTGAGTGTAAGAAAATGTTACTATTTAAAGGGCACCGTTGTGTGTGTGTATATATGTGTGTGTGTGTGTGCATGTACGTATATATACACAGATATATATATATATAAAATATATAAGGCTTTCCATCAAAAGATCAGAAAGATACATAAATTTGAATGCTTTACCAGAAGGCTATGTGAAATAGTGAAGTTAGTGTTATATCCAATCTAGAGCCTGAGTTTACTGAAGCATAATTAAGGCCTATGTTTTAATAGACAGTTAATATTTTCTAGTTAACCAGTTTGAAATGCTGAGGACTGAGTGCCCAGCGCTTTGCTTCTGCCCATTTGCAGTCAGGGTGCTGACTTCTTTCCAAGTATGTGGTGTTTCCAGCCCTGACACATTGTGAAGAAACCCAGATTAGCACGCTTATTTTCAGTCTTGTAGGAAGATGTTTTGCTTGTTTTACTCATTGTTCTTCTCAATAGAGAGGGTAGAGGCAGGTAGGACCATTAGGTTAGGGAACCAGCTGGATGTACAAATCCATGGGACCTGACAGGAGGCAGCCATGAGTGCAGAGGGAGCTGGTTAATGTCATTCTGAGGGCACTCTCAATTACCTTTGAAAGGCCCTGGTGATGGGGGAGGTTCCTGAGGCTGGGAGAAAGCAAATGTCACTTCTGTCTTCAAGAAGGGCAAGAAGGAGGATCAAGGGAACTATAGGCTGGTCAGCCTCACCTTGGTCCCTGGGAAGGTAATAGAGCAACTGATCCTGGAAATCATTTCCAGTCGTATTAAGAACAAGGTAACTGGGAGTAGTCAGCATGGATTTATGACAGGGAAAATCATGCCTGACCAAGCAGATAGTCTTCTACAACCAGGTGACTGTATAAGTGGATGAGGGAAGAGCAGTGGATGGTGTTTATCTTGACTTCAGAAAGTCTGTCAATGCTGTCTCACATAACATCCTCACAAAAACTGATAAAGTAAAGTCTAGATAAATCATCAGTGAGGTGGACTAAATGCTGTGTGAACTGCTGGGTTCACAGAGTTGTGATCAGGGGCACAAAGTCCAGCTGGAGGGCAGTCATTGGTTTACCCTCAGAGTTGATACTAGGGTTAATTTTAACATCTCAGCTTGTTATTTAACATCTTGAATAATGACCTGGACGATGGGACAGTCTACTTGCTGTGAGTTTGCAGACGATAAAAGCTTGGGAGGACTGCTTCCCAGACCACATGGGTGTGCCGCCATTCAAAGGAACCTCAACAGGCTGGAGAAATGGACAGACTTGCATCTTGGATCAAACAGTTTTCCATCAAGTTGTCATTTAGCTCCGTCTGAAAGCTGGCTAGGACCTTCATGTAGCAATTGTATGGAGAAGCTGTTTTAACATTTAGCATTCTGAGAAAAAAGGTCTTCTCTCTCATGTTCACACATGCTTCAGCTTTTCTAGCTCAAATTAATAGGACTATTGGCCCCTTTGCTGTCTTTCCTTAAAACGTCACGAGAGCAAGATTTGCAAGCTGGGGTAACATCTTACACTAGCTGGCTTATGTAGTTGTAAGGTGTATTTTGAGGAATCCTGGACATCCTGCAGGAGGCCATCTTGTTACCTACCAACTTCTCCATCTCTACCCTTAAGGAAGGATGTCACTTTAGATTTGAACACCTCTGAAGAGCCAGTGGAATCCTTCTGCCCTGGAGATTTTGAAGTGCCATTCTTTAATTTAAAAAAAAAGAAAAAAACCAGCAACCACAACACAAACAAATCTGTCAAGGTTCTCCATTTTGTCCCTGAATAAGCTGGAGAACACGCTTTAAAAGAAAATTTTATGGACCCCATACCATTTTGTTTGTTCATTTATTCTACAATGAAGCCAGCTCTCCCAGAGCTGGATTGTCTTTCTTTAGACTGTCACCAGATCTTAATTTGTCTCACTTTCTGTGTTATTTAAACTCAGAATCTTACTGCTTTTTCATTTTGTTTTGGGTTGTTGTTTTCGGTTTTTTGTTTTTTTTTTTTTTAAAGCTTGCACATACAATCTTTAACTGCCCAAAGTCAGCAAGGGGCAGCTAGAACGATTTAATTTATCCTAGTATCTGCCTGAAGGCAGAAATCATAGAATAAAATCATAGAATCATAGAATTGCCTAGGTTGGAAGGGACGTTTAAGACCATGTAGTCCAACCATTAACCTAACACTACTGAACCCACCACTAAATCATGTCCCTAAGCACCATGTCTACCCATCTTTTAAATACCTCCAGGGATGGCGATTCCCCCACTTCCCTGGATAGCCTGTTCCAATGTTTGATGACCCCGGTCTGGTAATCCTTGAGCCAAGGAGCTGCAAGGTACTGTCCAGCCCTGTTAGTCCCACCATACACGAAGGGGACTTCTGTTGCAGTCACTACAGGTTTAAAAGATGAAAAGTTGAGACCAAATTATTTTGTCTCACCCAAATAATTTACTGGCAGTTCCTTCACTGAAACTCTCCCTAGATAAATTGATCAAAAAGGTGTATTTGTTTTCCTTCTGTTCCCCAGTCTGGGCTTTTGAAGACGTTCATGAGCAGTAATCTTCATAAAACCTGTAGGCCTTTGAATCTGCAATGGCAGGAATAATTTTCAGTAGCGGCTTCTTTTCATGCCCTGTCATAGAGCAGCCTGCAGCCACCAGGGAGATACAAAAAAATCCCTTCCCCATGTGAGGCTAACCTCAGGAGAGACACAGCAAGAGGGAAGGCTTGGGGGTTTTCCCGTTCATTGCCTTGTACCAGATTATTCACCCAGCAGCCCGTTGTAGCCCTGTGATTCCTCTCGACAGCCTGAGAGTCCTGTTGGAGTTCCCCAGGTTGTTCTCCCTACAAACAGCACTGTTAGGCATTTCGAACAGTCATTAGAAACCCTATTACCCTGAAAAAAAGGGGAATTAAGTGCTCCTTAATGCCTGTAGGTCACTACTGTCCAGCAGGAGGGAGGTGAGCTGCACACTGTCTTTTACCTGAATTCTTGTTGCTTTGTTGTTGCTTCAACGTCTTTTGCCTATTTGTATTCTTGCAATACCCTTTCTGATACAAGGTTAAACTCTCCAAGTCATCTTCGTCTAATCTGTAGTGTGTTTAATTGAATGTGTGGTTTTCATCTTTAACTAAATGAATACTTATATTTGTACTTCTATCACATGGAGCAGAGCACGCTCCTGCTGGTCTGTTGTGATTTTCACGTAGTTTCTCTTGTCTAAGAAATAATGCTTGAAAAATAGATAGGCTGAACAGACTGGGAAAGTCCGACTTACTACGTTTGGAGCATTTTTTTTCCCCTGAAGAAGTTAACGTGCTGTGATGACACTGAGTATGGAACCATCTGTGGCTAGTTTCAGGTATGATCTGTGACCTTTAACGATGGGAGGACAACTGTTATTTTAAGACTGCCTGTGCTGAAACTGCTAATATGTCATGCTGCAGTCTTGGTTTACTTACGCTAGAATTTAAATAACAACTCTGTTGAGTTGTGTGAATGTGGAGGAATGTTATGTAAAAGAGAAAACAGTCAGGTCTCATAATTAGGTTTGAGATGGAACTTTCTGCAGCCAGCTCTAAGATATGGGAAGATAAGGAAAGTTCTTTATGAGAAGTCATGTATTGGTATTTTATGGTTGCATAATGCTGTTATTCAAATGGTTTATGCGCAGGAGTTTGAGCTGTGGATGTTTTTATATCTTTACAATTAAGATTGAAAGAAGCAAAACAACCTATGAAGCATGTTACCTGGCTTTTTAGAAGGAATGTTTATGCTGAAAGCAAACTGGAGAGCCTGCAAATATTCCCATGCATATGGGAATGTAGGAGGAGTGACACTGATGTATAACTTCTGCTTTTATACTTTGTTATGAGATTTATGGATATACAGTAATTATCCAAACTTTAATGAGCATTTGTGTCTTCAGGTTCCTCATTCTTAAATAGGCTATGGCTATCTATCTCAGATTTGGCAACTGCTAGAAGACAAAGGCCCTTAAATGGTGATCTCTGCATGGGACTGCAGATCATATACAGATCATATGGGCTTCGTTCCCACTCCATTCAAATCAAGTAATTCACTGAGAGAACCCAGAGCCATATGGATGTAATGATCTGTTAGGCCTGTCCTATTTCTGCCTCCTGTGGTCCCCTAATGATTTATAGTCGTTCCCTCGATGCAGGACTGAGCAGTGGCTATGGGATTTTCTGATGTGGGAATAAATATCCCATCGGGCTATCTCAGCACATGGGGTATTTCCATTCTCAGCAGAGATGCTGATGGCAGTACATGTGCTGAGATAGCTGATTCTGCTGATTAATAGCATCGTTTGTCTTCCTGTTTTCCCACAATGCTGAGGATATGCCAGCGAGATCTTTGGTGTGAAACAAAGACAGCCTTTTTTTAATCCATCCTTGGGAACTGATCTACCATTCCCCCATACAGCATATACATACATATATTGGACCCCAGGTGTAGAATTACTCTATCTTTGGTCGTAAGTTCAATTTTTATTCTGTTTGTAAACATGAGGATGTAAGCCTTTTGAAAACAACTTATTTTAAACCTGGATAAATATCTGGTACATTTTTAGTATACGATTACTATACCATTTACTATAATTAGTAGTACTGAAGAAGGCAGAAAGCTTGCATTTAACATGAGCATAGCAAGATTGCTTACTGCTAAAGGCCATAAATAACACCTTTGTTAGGTTGGGACATATTTGTCTGAGGTGTGATTATAGTTATTGTGCAGCAGTTTTAAGAAAATGACTCGTTTTGAATTATTCAAATCTCAGCGGATGGACAAAAATGAGAAGCAACTATATTTTAGAAAGGGTATATTTTCTGCAGGTCCACTCTGAGTTGATGATTAGTTGGTTTTGGAGACTGCTGGTGTACAGACAGGTAGTTGGTACACAGACAGGTTAGCAGTCTTCATTGGAAAAATCTCTGAATGCTAGGAATATAAAGCACTGAGTTCGGTTTGTAAGCATGCTTTTGGCTTGAGTCAGGGCTATTAAATATGGCTCAAAAATCTCAGAATTAAGATCAGAATTTGTCTTTCAAACATAAATTAGGCATACTGAACCCAGAGATCTGATCTGTGTATCTCCTCAACTTCAGGAGTTTCTTTCTAAATTTAGCTTGTTATTTTATTGCACTTCTGTATGTTTCCTTATCTCCAATGTCAAATTTTCCAGCAAACTCAACTGACCCCTCTTTGCTTCCACTGAAGTCAGTGATGAAACTTTTGTTGGTTTTATGAAAAGGATTTTATAATGTCATTGCCTGTGAAAGTGGGAGGCTGGACTCTGTGCCCCCAGGAAATCTGTTCCAATCTTGTGATCCTATGACTTGAGTGGGAACAGAGTAAGGTCGGTGTGAGTCCTTTTGCAAATTCAGTTTTAAACCTTGCCTACCCAAACAAGAACATCTGGAAGAGCGAGGCTCTCTGTATGGGACATCTATAATTTTGCAATAAAAGTTACAGGGCTGGCTGGATTCAGAGTGCTGCAATTATCCAATCAAAGCACTTGCCAAAATGTGGTTTGGAAGGTCAGAGCTTAACCTATATATAAACCAGAAATGTCTTCCAGCCCGTCAGGTGCAGCATGCATTTTCAGTGACGCAGTGCCAATTTGCGGCCTTCCAGTACTTAGAGGGGTCCTACAGGAAAGATGGGGACAAACTTTTTAGCAGGGCCTGTTGCAATAGGACAAGAGTTTAAACTAAAAGAGGGAAGATTTAGACTAGACATAAGAAAGAAATTTTTTGCAATGAGGGTGGTGAAACACTGGCCTATGTTGCCCAGAGAGGTGGTAGATGCCCCGTCCCTGGAAACATTCCAGGTCAAGTTGGACAGAGCTCTGAGCAGCCTGATCTACTGGAAGATGTCCCTGTTCATTGCAGGGGAGGTTGGACTAGATGACCTTTAAAGGTCCCTTCCAACGCAAACTATTCTATGATTCTATGATCTAAATCTGATCTGAGATTATGAATGTTTCATCCAGGACTTGAGAATAAAAAAAAAAAACAACAACCCACAAGCTCCAAAACAACCCCATCGGGGTAGTGGGAGGTTGCAAGGGTCACTTCTGTGAGATCTGGGGCAAAGAATAAGCAAAATAAAATGTGGTTTAGGTATGAATGTATGATCTATGGATGTTTGCATCATGACTGGTCACGCTTCTGTGCCTAGCATGGGCTGCAGAGTGCCCATTGTGTCTTATATGTATTTAAAATGAATGTTATTAACTTGACTCTATCCCACATAAAGGGATAAATTAAAAATCTTTTAATATATAAGTAGGAAGCTTAGCTTGTGGTGAAATGTGGAACACATTACAGGTACCTAATAATGGCAGTGTGCATTCACAATTGAGCACCTTCGAAAGATTTTAACAATGTTAAGCTAGTAAACCTCAGGGAAATAGATACAGCAGCCAACTTCAAGTGTCAGAGGTGTGAATACAAGGAAATTATTTTGCTTTTGTGGAATAGTTTTGAATTTCTTTTCTGAGAGAGTAGAGTTTAGTTTAGCACGAATGCTTCTGAATGTTTGACCTGTGGGCAAATGGAGGCATGTGTGGATTATGAGACCTGCCGAGGTCACTTGAGTCAGGGAAGCTATGGGAAAGAGTCAATCCGGTGAAACATCTTCCAAAACCACTGATACACCCGGGCTTGTTGACTTCCAATGGAATCCAGACAAGGCTCTTTTTTGAAAGAACCACAGCTAGTAATTTGAAGCTTTGTGTCTGAACCTAGGGAGATTACTTGTTCCAGCAGTAGGACCTCAGTTACTAGTACTGTACACAGTGCAAGACGGCAACATTGCTCTTATGTAGAAACATACTGATTAAAAAAAAAATCTTTTCTTGTTCATATTTTAAAAAAATAATAATAGTTAAGAAATAATTGGAAACACAAAGCAATAAGATATAATTGGGAAAAGTAAGACCTGGGGGATCTAGTTGTGCAGGCAGATAATCTCTGGAGAGGATGTAATGGTTAATTCTCCATCACTTACAGAGTTGATTTCTATTTTTAACTATCTTTCTAAATAAATGCCACAGACAGTCACCCTAGGTGTAGAGGCTGAAATTTTCCGATATGGGTCATGCAACCAGTCACATTAGATGGTTTTAAAATAGGGAAACCATTGACAATATGAAATGTAGTAATTTCCACATGACTAAAATCACTCTGTTCCTCTAAAACAATTGAATAGTCATTGCCTAAGGGGAAGAATAAAGTTAAGTGCAGTAGGTCTGTTGCACAAGTCAAGCTGTGATTGCAGGGTCATTGCTCCCGTACTAGTTCAGACTCCCTCTGAATATAGTGCTGATGATGACTTTGCTACTCTGCGATGTCAAGTATGTGGTCTTTAACATATGACAGTGCAATGCCAAATTAACTTTCATTTCTACTTAGCGGTAGCCTTTCAGCCTCTGTCTCTTGGAAAAATTGCCCCCAAATGTAACAGGAATAGAATGATTTTTAAGTGGTTGAAAAGGACTCATGGGACCCAGTGCTGCTTTCTTGTCTAGTTTACGCCTGGGCTGTTTGGGAAGGTATACGGAATACATTAGGTTGGTTCATCACTCCATGAATCCATTAGACATTTTTTTCAGCAAGGGTGAGAGCAAAGGAGCTAGCACTAAGGTAACAGCCTTGGCAATGGTGGTAACATATAGGTTTTTTTCAGCTTCTCCTCTGGGAGATAACCCATGCTTGAGGCTTAGACTTCCTTGGGAAGCTTTTACATTGCGAAAGCAAAGACTTTTAGCATCAATATAGAGCCCTGGGTTGTGGCAGTTGCCCTGTGTTTTCATGAATTATTTGGAATAAAATAATTTTAAAATCTAATTTAGTCATCACTCTTCACTGCCTATTTGCTCAAGGAACGATGCAACCAGGCTAGTCTGTGGTCTGTTTTGGGTCTTGGGTTCTCATCAGCTGGACAAGTATGTCAACATCAGGATTTCCAAGTTGCAAGGAGCGCATGCCGAAGCTCTGATTGTATGAACCCCAGATCACAGCTTCAGATCTAATGTTGAGTGGTACGGTCACAGCTGTCTTTCTGTGAGGAGGGCAAGGAAGGGAACTTTGGCCATCTTTACAAGTCACCCATTGCTCAGAAGACTAAAAAAAATCTTTAATGAAATGAACAGCCACAATTTTTGCATCTGTGTGGTAAAGGAACTCAAGTGACAGGGCAAGATCTGCTCACCAGGAATAGCAAGGCAACAGCTGATTCAGCTCTGTCCTCCCCCTACAATTACATGGAGAGGGCCAACCTCCTGTTTAGGACTCGGTGGCCACAGCAGGGCCCTTTTGCTTTTAAAACATATTGAACTGTTGAAAGGAACTAAAATAATTAAAGGCCTATTCTTTCCCAAGCCTTTTTTTTTTTGACTTCTGTGTGCAAAATCAAAAGCCTGCAGGATATTTTTATCTGTTTGTGTAGGAGAAAAGAATGCTTGTGGCATTTTTTTTAAATCCATTGTGAGACAGAAGAATAATTTTTGATGAATACTAGAGTCAGTATGAATGTATATATATGCTCACACATGTATATGCATGTGTACATATATGTATCTGAACATACATGTTTGTATATATGTATATACACATGGTATATATACATACATACAAATTTGTGTATATGTGTACGTATACATATGAAATAGAATTAAATCTTCATTATGTAGCAGTTACATGACATTAGAACAGTTCATGGAATTTCATGTAATTCTGTCTAGGAAATCAAATTAAAATGATCAAAACAATCCTTGTGATCATTAAAGAAAAAGTCTGTAAATCTGTGAAAATTGCACATGCTTCTGTGGGAGTTTGGCTGATTGGTTGTAAGGGAAGCGAAGGCAAAATATAACATTTGTAAAAACCGTTGTCTCATTTTCACTTAGTCTGAAGGGTTGGGACTTGCTCTCTGTATGTAGATGTACGCAGGCAACATAAACACCTCCATTTCAGCTGCTCCCATGAGGTTCCCTATACAGACAACGTGGACACCTGGCTCATGTAATCAGTGGATTCCTGGGGATGATTTGTCCCATCCTAAAGCAGACATCTAAAGCAGGATGGAGATATCTTATAGTGTAACTGTCTGTTCCTCCTGGTAGTACAAGGAGTCTAGAGTAATTAGCTCAGATGTAGATATCTACCTTGCAGGTGACTGGGGTGAAGCCTACCTTAGGAAACCAGCTCCTGTTTTAGGTAGAGATGTGGATGTCTGCTGGAGGTTCTGCGGGTGCTCAGTCACATGCAGGATCCCCACTTGCTTTCCAAGGAGTTAGTGGCTGTACCTGTGCAGGACCCCATGTGCAAACATTATGACCCATGTCCTTCCATGTAATTAAGTCTGTTCACAAACCTTTTATTTAAATCAGTTGGATTTACATGCAAACCTGGATGAAGCTGCTCCCAATTTACCTCTTTATTAACTGACTCCTTTTGTAAACCTCGCTGTACAGGATCTCTGAAAATGAGACTGGCCCTCTAATCAAAAGCTTTATATTTCATTTATTCCCTGTTAATGCAAAGGAAGGTGACAGTCTTTCGCTGGGGAAATCCCCAGTGCTTTTACCTCTATACTATTTTCCTCTGAAGTTTTTACTGATTTATCTAGTTATATTATTCTCATACGGTTCATTTTGCAGAGTATTTGGATATATGGCAACCCTTAAATGTGTCCTTTGTTCTCATGGATCCATCCATCTCAAACTTTGAAGTTGTGCAAATTAGTAGAGATATATCCAATGACTTTTCCACTGCCAGAGACTTTTGTCTATCCGGTAAGAAATGGTTATTCGTAACTTTAGAGAAAATATTGGCTCATGAGAGTGAAACACCAAGAACAGCTTCTCTCCTTCCTCCCCACCCTCTTTCTTACATAGATACATTGATTTTAGTTATTTTTAAAGACTACCCTAGTGTCTGTGATTTTGAGAGAAGGGAAATAATTTATCTAATGAAAGACACAACAGACATAAAGTGTCATACAGTGGTTGGGTAATTTTGACATCTCTTGGGCACAGAGACCTCTTGCTTCTCCAGGCATTGTACAACTTGGAGAATATTGTAGCAAATAATTAAAGGGATTATGTCATTATTTTCTAAAGAACAGTTAAGGGATGCTCATCAAGCGAGACAGATGATAGTGCCACCTGCCATTATCTAAAGTAACCTGTAGCTGTGGTGTGTGAAGGCAGGTTAACTGAGAGCTGGGATGAAGCAGGGGTTGGGCTGTAGTAACAACAAAGGGAACTCCTTTCATCAAGAGCCTGACTAGACAGCAAAGAGTCCTTTAACTTCACATGACTGGCAAATCCTCAAATGGCACAGACGAGTAGAAACAAGGAACAGTGAAATTATTGCTCCCACCTACTGCAGAAGATGGCCCTTGGAATGGTCCCATTTCCTGCAGTAGGTGGTCCTCACCTTATGAGCAGTGTAATTTTTTTCCCTTTCCTTTTCCCATAACTGTTTGAAGGAGCCTTTCTAAAGGAAAAGTGTTGGATATCCACCTTTGAGTACAAACTGGGACAAGTGAGAGGATCACTTTTCTTACTCTGAAACCTCCCCCTAGGGCTCCCTGGGGACCATTTGAATTCAGCTGAGGTCCTCAGTACTTTATTAGAAGATGCTTTTCTTCTCCTAAGAGCTGTGATACCAGTTCTCTTGCTGTGTTACTCTGTTTTAAAGCCAATATAACCTTTTGTTCTTTGGCTATTTTGGAGAATGGGCTGTGAATCTGGGGACATTTATGTCCCATTATTCCGCTTTACAGCAGAATCCTTGTCACTTGACCTGTTGTAAAACCTTTCTTTTAAGCATCTTGTAACAATGTCATACAAAATACTTTGAGAATATATTTTTACCTCTCTTTTTCTTCACGTTTCACCTTACAGCTTGTTCAACGAACCAGTCGTGTACGGTGGTTACACTGGAAATCCAGCCTTCAGCAATAAGATGCCTTTTCTACCCTGATACCCAGATATGCACACATGGCCTACAAGGGCACAGCTGCTGGGTTTTACTCAAAGAGCCAGCTACATATATCTATAGGAGACAAGGTAAGAGCAGGTTAAGGCTGTGGAGGAAGGAACTCAGCTGTGGTGGCCTGTGCACAATTCTCTTGCATGGGTGTGAGGAAATCCTCAGTAGGCATAAAGCAGTATGGATGCCTCCTAGACAATTGTCCATGGCCGTTTCAGTGGAGTTACAGCCAACCGGGATGGGAAAATGTCCACAAATATTTTTCACAGAAATACACAAAAGTCATAGTGTTATCATCAAATATTGAAGCAGGTATAATAAAGGAACTTTGGTCTGTAAAAGAGGTTTTGGAAAGTGCAAAACATTAAAAACAAACAAAAAAACCCAGCAAGAAAAGTCCATCTTCTTCCTCTTCATCTGCAGTAGATGTTTCTTTATGTTCTTCCTTCTAAATTTGGAGAATAACATAAGGCATGTTGAAAACCCACTGTCAACTGAGAGTCTTAAGGACCATCTCTGGAGAAAATAAACAAAAAAACCCCAAATCAAGATGAACAAATATTTTTAAAGAAGTGAAAATTATTTATAAGAGAAATAGAAGTTGTGTAGAGAGGTAAAAATTCTGTTGTTTGGCTATGTCCTTATTTTGAACTCTAAGTTTTTGTTGGATTTTTCCTTGTTTTTTAAACACCTGCTTTCTTTTGCTGTAATACTGATTCTTTCTTTTATTAGAAGTAATTACAAACTAGGGAACAATCAGGGGGGGAGGGAAGAAACATTTCTTTTTCTGCTTACTGAGGTTTCTGCAAAGAACTGACAATCAGTGAGGAGCTTCTAGGTTCCAAGTTGATGAGAGAAAAGGGGATTTATCATTATCAAGTGAAGCAAAATCACAGACTGAGATGTGAAAGCTGGACTTATGTGTTTGTAAATTTATGTACAATTTTGTTTTTAGTCACCTGAATTAGAATTTGGTTCTTGCCTATCAAATAAATTATTTTAGGACAGAAATAGTACCAAGTATCACTTAGCTGTGTTTTAAAGTAAAGGATTATTGAAAAACCTCTTCTTTGGATAGGTAGCTACTGATTCAGATAATCCTGATATAAAAAAGAAAACAAAAATGGGATCAAACTATAACACCCTAATATTTCCTAATTTTCTGCAAGCAAAAAATGAATTCAGATGATAGCAATTACATTTGATCTAAAATGTAGATACTGGCATAAGTTCTGTGGAAGAAAATGGCCGTATTCACAATAGAATGTAAGGCAAGAGATGGTGATGAAGGCCCTCTGGTACCCTAAAGTCTCACATTCCCTTCTCTGGCATGCAGAAGGCACACATGTACCTGACTTAGAGAGAACTCGCACTGGTGATTCCCGCTTCCAGAACAGCAATCCCTCATGGGACTGTAGGGAATTTAGACATGGGTTGTGCTCATTGCTTTCTGTTGAAGCTCTTCTTTCTGGCGCGGTGAAACAGTCACTGGAGAGGGGACTGAAGTGCAAGTCTTTCCTGGTGAGAGCCCAAACCAATGAGCTCTGTGGTTGTCTTTCCTCTCTCTGACTTGCTGTAAATGATTAAAGGTTGGACATTGTGCTTTTTAGAGTCATGGGAGAGGGGTAAGTCTGAAAATCTCTCTCCTTTTTTGTAGAAATGCTCAGATTTATATTCTAATGTTATGTCCGATCTGGGAGAAATGTTTGAATAAGGGTTTGGAAAGTTAAAAGTTCATATCCAGTAGCTAACATCTAGCGTAGCGTGAAGTATGTTACAGAGAAAGAATAACAGAACTTTATCTATGTTTCATTTAAAGAAGTGAATTAGATACTTAACAGTTTAAAATTAAAGGAAATGGGATTAATTTTGATTTCTGAAATGGTACTAACTTGAAAAAGAAAATTATTTTCCTCTATTCCCTCCCTAATAGATTTATTCCTGCCCATTTCTGAATCGGATTTAACTCCAACTGTGTACATCCCATCCCATGGAGATCTGGTGGGCAAATCCCATGTGATCCGCATTGGCTCAGAGTGGAAAAATATCAGCCAGTTCCTGGGGATCCCATATGCTGCACCTCCCCTTGCGGAGAAGCGCTTTGGTCTTCCAGAGCCGTTTGCTTGGGTGGAAACCTGGAATGCTACTGTGGCTCGGTAAGAAACCCCTTTGATCATCTGCAGAAGTCCTTGTCCATCCAGGTGTGTGAAAGTAGCTGGAGTGATGACCACAATATTCATGTCCTTTCTTGCAAAAGAATCTATAGGTTACAGAAAGTTGGGGAATTTGTTTAGCAAAAAGAATAATGTCTCCATCTATATGTTAATGTGTGCAAGCACCTCAAGAAAATAGGCAGATTCCAGTATGTTGCCTTGAATGTATACATAAATCCCCACTGTCTGTCTGCTGTCAATCCATTTTCATTCTAAGTATTTATACAAGTATTTATAATTTTTATAGAAATACATTTTGCTTCTGCTGAGCCATAAATTTTTAGATTATTTAGTCAAATGGGGGAGGCTTTAACGCTGATGTAACCAGAAGCTGTGCGCCTCATACGGAAATTCTCCACCTAATAGTGTCTAGAAGATCAGGCTGAAGGACCCAGATAGTCTTTTCTGTCCAAAAACTATTAAGAAGCAAATACTTGCTAAATGGCTTGGAGAGAAGCACAGAAGTTATAAACATTTTAGGTAATGCCTTAAGAGGAAATGAGCACTAGGAACTGTGTTAGGGATAAATTTCTCTTAAGTCCCTGGAACTAATGTTTTCCGTTGGCCAGCCCTGGCTCTCCAGACATCGCTGTTTGGTGAGTTTAGGTTGGAGGCACTCTATGGATGTAGCCTTTGTGTGCATGTTTGTGTTTCGTTTAGTCTTATGACATGAGTCTTAATTTTACTGCATTGAGGAACCGAAATGACAAATTGTGAGCATGTAATTCGTAAAGAAAAGAGGGTTTGGGTGACACCACTTAGTATATTTGTGCTGTGGAACATGTTAGGACAGTGGATTTCTTTTAAAAAAACCCATAGCAAATAGAAATGCAGCAATAACAAGAAACAAGATATGAAAGTGGGGTGTTTTTTATAGGGTTTTTCTCAGTGTATCCCTGCTCTGCATAATAGAAAAGCAAACTACAGAGCACGCGAAGCCTGTTTGAGCGAGCCACACTGCACATGTACACAGGAAGCTGACACAGGAGAGCTGGTACCCGATCGCGTTCTTATCAATAAAAAGCAGACTATT
Organism: Burhinus oedicnemus; assembly: GCA_008921705.1. Taxonomy (NCBI): domain Eukaryota; kingdom Metazoa; phylum Chordata; class Aves; order Charadriiformes; family Burhinidae; genus Burhinus; species Burhinus oedicnemus. Next base: position 351,081 of record VFFE01007245.1, read on the forward strand.
TCGTGGCAGACATGAGGAGTTGCAAGGAAAACAAAAAAAAGTTAGAAACAAGAAATAAGAGTCTCAAGGTGCAGAACAGTCAAAAGGAGAGAGTCTGGTGGAAGGACTCGGTGAACTTTCTGTTGAAGAAATCAGGGCTGAGAGCGGAGGTTTAGCGACCCAAGAGATTCCAAGGCAGTTGGCACCAGGAGTGGTCCTTAAGTGGTTAGTGATGAACTACTTGAGCTAGCTGATCTGGCCAAGAGCTTACATGGTAAGGGAATTACAGATTTTGCAAGGGAGCTGGGAGGATGGCACCCTGCAGGCCTGACATGAATTACCACCTGCTTTGGTGGAAACGCATCCTAAGGCTACAGATTTGGAGACCAATCAGTTTTGTTTGGTCCCTCCGTTACTCAGGATTTGTCTTCAGAGGTTTCTTGCAAAGCCTGTGACAAACCGAGTGACAAGAGATGCAGAGTTGTCTTAAGGAGTTGAAAGAACATCTGGCCTCTGGTGGTCTCATCCTTCAGGTTGCACCTGAGTTGTGGAGGTGTTGACAGCATAACCACAGTAGCCACACAGCCTCGTGTACGTTGGAGGGATCTGGTGAGATGTGGCTTTTCGTTTCAAGTGCTCAGTGATGTTAGGTTGGTACACACACCGTCAACTCTTTGTGTCTGCAGCCACAGCACGGTGTCTGCTAGGACTTTGGTAAGCCCCATCTGCCTCTGTGGTCTCTCCTCAAAGACCTGATGTTGCAGTGAGCAGCCTGGCTGAGATTTTCAAAGCAATTTAGGGACCTTAGTTAATCTGTTCCTATCTGTTGAACTCTCACTGCTTCCTTAGGCTAGTGAATAACTTGCACATTCTCTTCTATTATTCATTTAAGGTAAAAAAAAAAATAAAATAATTCTTTGAGCTTAGCACCATGGTCGTGCACGTGCAGAATCAGAGGGACCTCAGTTTCTGTCTGTATAAAAAGTGTCAACAACCATTTTTTTTAGGTCTCTATTTTGGTGTTGCACAATATTTGTGTATAAGAAATTCATATTAGCACAATGCCATTACTGACAGAAGATAAATATTTATTTATCAGCCTGGACCTGATAAAAGGCTCAAAAAAAACCCCCCAAAAAACCCCAAAACAAAACAGACCAAAAAAGGCCAAAAAATTTCCTCCGGCTGTTGAAGTCTCCAGCTGCTGGAGGAATTGTGGACTTGGCTCAGCAGGTGGCAGCCTTTCCCCGGAGTCGGTCCTGTCACAAGGAGATCCTGGGAGCTGGAGGTGCTGGGAATCTTGATGAGTTGCTAAAAAAAAAAATAAAAATAGCCATGAGGGTGGATGATGATTCCTGCTGCCCTGTTGAAGGCTGCACGATTAATAGAGTTAGAGGTGTTGTTCTGGTTGAGTTCCTGCCTGGGAATTTGTATTTTGTTGGTCCAAAATGGCTTGAGCAGTTTTGCTTGGAGATGATCTGCTTCTCTATGTCAGTGTGAAAGCTGTTGAGTGATATCACTGTCCTAGGAACGTCCCTTATGGAAAGATTTTGTAGAATTGCATTAAAGCTGGTCCTTTTTCTTGCAGTTTTCTATTAAATTATTCACACCTTCAGTGTAAAATTTTAGGAAGGAATTAAAAATGATAATTTAGAAATAATTCTCTGAGATATTACTGTCTTTTCCATAGCCTCTTTTGGCTCTTCCCTAATAACTTGTGGTACTTTTCCATAACTCATTATGTGATATAAATATGGCTGGGAAGTGGAAGGAACTGGCTTCAAAATAGCTTATATCTGAACTGCAAAAGTCATCCGCTTGATTCTTGTTGTGGACAGAGCTCGAGCACGTGAATCTCATACAGATGATGGCCAGAAAATTATTTTCTGTACATGGCCGGCTGGCCGAATTCCTGTTGAAAGGTTACTGTGCTGGGCACTGTTAGTAGTCTGGTACGATTCACAGAGGAAAAAGATTTAAAAAATGCATTAAATTTTTAAACTTACCATATTTTCCCAGAGACCATTAGAATAAATGTAAATAAACATAGCCCACAGACTATTAGAAATTAAATAACTGGCGTTTCAGCAAAAGAGTGGATGACATAGGTGTGCAGGCAATAGCAGGGGGAGACCTGTGCCTGAGCCCCCCGGTCCTGCTCCCCTTACCTCTGGTGCTAATTTTGTGCAGTTTATGTGAAGTGTGAGTTTTCAAGTTCTAATCTATTTAAAATGAGGCTGGCTTTCCGAGGGAAGGATTCTAGACATGAAAATACAACGTGGTTTTTGCATTTGTATGTGTGTTGTATACAGACGTACGTATATGTTACTAAGGTATAGGTGGGCATAGTTTTAACCGGGATTGAGATCTACAGATTTAAAGGTTTTACAAACTTAGTGCATCAAAATACAAGGAAATAGCAGCAGTGGAAAAAGAATACAAGCCTTTTTATTGTAATTTTCTCAATCCATGTCTCTAGGGCGGCTTGTTGGCAGCCAGGAGATGGAGAAGCCCCGCCGTACTCCGTCAGTGAAGACTGCCTATATCTGAACGTCTTTGTTCCTGCCACCACTGTAAGTAGAAGAGTCGATTTTTTTTAATTTTTTTTTTTTAGTAGCTGAGCACTGTCTCTTTTCAAAGTACTTCTAACTGGCATGAATGACTGGTTTTCATGTGGTGTTCACAAAGCCCTGCGAGGTTAAATTAAGCATTCTGCTGTTTGTACTGGTGTAAGAGTATTCCCTGTAGGCTTCCAGTGAGCCGTGTTTGGGTAACTAGGAGGGCAGCAAGTTAAAAAGCTAGAAATAAGAGAGAGAAAGAGGGAAACAAAACACAAGAGGAAGGTGGCAGCAAAGGAGGAGAAATTAAGGACAGAAATGGCAATGTCCCTGAAATGAGACCGTTTGTCCAGGATATGATAATGCAATACTACATGTCACGTCAACACTTACCACCAGCTGAGTGGCAGCACATGAGGTTTTTTTCACCCTCATCTTTACTGTTCCCCTGTTGACATCCGTGGGAGCTGTTGAGGAATGAGGGTAGCAAGCAATGCTAGATTTGTGCCCAGCCCACAGAGCATAAAAATAGATGTTTCAAAGATGACTGGGCCAACGGTATGGTCTGAGAAATTTTCATCTGAAAGCTCTTGAATTTCTCATTCTAAACAGATATAAAATAAAGCTTCGAGTTAAAGCCAGGCTTAGATGATTGGCCAAACCCCTGGGGGGCTGGGGATATAGATGCTGAATAACATGTGAATCCCGTTGAAGAGTGGGCTCGGAGTACAGGAACAGTTTTTCTTTCCACAGTACTGGTAATTTTCAGAAGGTGACAGTGGTTATAATGGAAGTTTATGAGTCTGTCATACTGCATGTCTGGAAAGAGCTGGTCTAGCTCTCTGACAGCAGCACACACAGTCCGTTGCAGACCCTTTTAATCACCAGAAAGACCAGCAGTCTTTTTTCTCCCCGCAGCACCAGACTGTCGTTTTGCCTTGAGAACAGTCACCGCTTATTGAAAACATCAGGTCACTGTCCCAGGCAGTTTGCCATCTCTGCCTAAGTGCTGCTTTCAAGATAGCTTATTTGAAAGCATTGCATTTGCTACCATCTGATAGACTAAACAGGCTTTTCTTTTCTCCTCGGCGGTACTGAGAATTGAATCCCTCCTGTCTTTTATAGAGGTGTAAGGTAGAGGTAGGTCCGATCAAGTCAATCAGTTTCACATGCGTAACTCTGGTCCAAGAGAGAACCAAAACTTCTCTTTTTGCAGAAGTAGCTGGGAGCAGAAGGCATGGCACTTTCCTGTTTCTTTTTGTGGTGAGCTCTATTTTTTGCTCACATACAGGGACATATCGTTATATATTTTCAGCCCATGCAAACTTAAATTAGGCAATAAATACTGAATATAAAACCTCCTGGAGAGCAGTGGATGCAGAGGTTCTTCAGGAACATTATAAACCTGAACAAGAGCACGGTGCAGGGACTGCTGCCTACCTCTGAAGGACTCTTTAACCGTCAAGCAGTGAAGAAGGTGAATAACATCACCTCATTTTGCTTCCATAGCTACATGTACCACATAACCCTCCAAAAAAAATGGCACTTCTGAGAGAGTTTTTTCCACATAGAACCATCGCCACCTGTCACACTGGCAAAGCAAAGCTGTGCTTCAGCTTGATTTGTGAAGAGTTCAAGTGTAAGATCAAGCGTTGAAACTCTTCACTAAGGATGGAAAGTGTACCCTCTCTTCTCTTCTCCCATCCCCTGCACCTGTTATTCCCATCCTTATCGCATCAGCCTGTTGCACTCAATTCTTTATAGAGCAATATTGTACAGTAGTAAAAACACTTGAGGTTGCCTGGCTCTGTAGAGTTTAAATCTATCCCTGCCAAGTACCTCATTAAATGTTTTACAGAAGGATGGAGAAGAGGGTTCTGAATGTTATAAAGCCTTTCTGATTTCTAGCTGACTTGCAGCTTCCTGGTGGATGCTGAACTTCTCTCCCCCTTGAGGATTCTCACATGGGACCTAAGCCCCTACAGGCGGGAGACCACACTGGAGCTGCTGGGCTCCCCAGAAGACATCCCCCCACTAGCTAAGCCAGGGAGCCGTCTGACCGTGTCCCAGCTGGAAGTCTTTGCACAGATTTTACCCCTCAAAGTGCAAGTGTCCGTGTTTTATTGCTAAGTATAGAGCAAAACCCTGCACTGGGCAGTAGCCACGTGGCAGCCGTGGCCTGTCCGTGAGGAATGTGGTGACCCCACTCTGCCCAGCATTGCCCCACGTGTGCCCCACTGCAGCCTGGCATTGATGCTGGCGGTGCTGCATCTGAGCCTGGTGCCAAGCGGTGGGGGGTGAAGGGACTGGCTCCAGCAGGCTTTAGTTAATCTCTTGCATTTCTTCTGTCTCGACAGCTCTTCTGCCTCATATATTTAATTGCAGTGGTGGCTGAAAACAAGATTTGGGGGAAATTCACTTATATTCAAAATAAATTATTCAGCAGCTAATGTACAGTAAAAAATTAATTGGCTACCAAATATATTGAGAGAGACAGATAGGTGATATGAAATACCTCATTTTGTGAGGCATAGTTCAATTACAGCATGAAAATAATTGTGCTATGCTGTTAAAATGGCTAACAAGAAGTGTTAAGCAATTATGTTAAGTAGCCCTCATCTAAAAAGCCCAAATCTCTGGGCATTCTCCAAAGCTCTGTGATTGAAATCCCTGGGGACTAAACCCCAAATTACTTTTCATGATAGTTTACAATTACATAGGATAGAGATCTGTCATTGCTCGATGCAGACTAGAAGCAGGAATGCTGCCTTCAGACACTTGGCACTAGGCACAGCCCCGGTGCTGAATCTTGCCCCAAATTGCTCCGTATCTGTTGCAGCAGGCTTTGTTTTGCCATTTTTAACTTTTATCTCCCATCTTTCCCTTTCTTAAGCTTTTCCTCACTAGAGCATTGGGTAAAGTCACTCAGCATAATGTAATGTACAACCTACAAGGCAGCTGGAGGTCATGGTGCTATGCAGGGTGTAGACACGTGGGAAATGCCGAGTTGGAACATCAGGCTTGACCATGCTAAGCTGAAGGGACGGGGCAGGCTCAACATCATGTTTAATACCGTTTTAGCTGACATGGCTTGATGCGGTTGTATTTTAGAATGAATTTCCATGTGAAAACAGATTCTTTCATTTCTTTCCTTTGCCCCCATCTCTCTCTCCGTGCTCTGTGCGGTGCAGAAATGGAAACCAGGGGCAAGGCACTGTGAATTAGGCAATTTCTATTCAGGAGCAGAAGTTTCTGAGAGAGAGCAGCATGTGTCAGTGCTTGCAATTTGTGGGGTTTTCTTGGTAACATTGTCGTGTTCACAAGAAGCCTTCTGAAGTGATTCTCCAGATAGGTGAGTGAGGAGCACACACAGTCATGACAAATTAAAGGCAGCTGAGGCAATTTTGCCTCCTATCCTGTAATTTTGCAGGAGGCTGCAACCCTCACTTCTCTGCTGCTTCTCCCGTATAGCCAGTTGTGTTTTTGCTGGAGACATCCTTTGCCAGAGCAGATGTCAGAGTGTTTAGCTAAGCTCCATCCAGAAAATAACGGCAACAGAGCCCAATGCCGTCTAGCTGCAGGGAAAAGCAAACCTCAGATGTACTTTGATGCTGCTTGCAGGGGCCACCAGCCCTTCTTTGAAAAACACCAGCAGTTGCCAAAGCAGAAAGTGGGACGGGTGGGCGTGCATGACCTGCTGTTGAGCAGAGAAGAGAGGATCCTCCTTCAGAATAGTCCCAAAGTGGGCAGTAGGGGATGAAAGTGCTGAATGGAAAACTGAGATTACGCTTTGAAAAAACCTTTTTTTTCATTGGAGCAGGTTATTCTGTTTTTTGCAACAGGAAAAACAAAAAAAAACAAAAAAAAACCTAACCAACCCCTCCATATGTTTCACTGGTACATCTTCCGAGTGTCATCTTGACAGAGCTGTAATCTGCTGGTAAATGCTGAGGTCTCCTGGGGCAGTTCTGCTTTTGTGCTGCTCATGCAGCAGCAGCCTGGCTGCAGCCCTGCTGCATCTGCAGAGAGGGTCCACACAGATGGGGCACCGCTTTGGGAAAAAGCCTCTGTTTCTGCAAGAAATCAGGTGGCTCTGCAAGGAGTGCTAACATGGGCAGCAGCCCATCATAGCTCCTTCCCATCCTGGGAGTCCTGCTGGGCTCTCCCAGGGCAGACAGCCTCTGTGCTTCATGAGAGGTGAGTCTCTCCCACGCGGAGACAAAATCCTGCTGCGGGACCCCTCTATATATCTAGTAGGGAAAAACCTCCGTGGGGGTTGAGGGAGCAATGAGGAGCTCTTGTCAAGTGAGATCTTTGAGACTAGGCAGTGTTTAAGTGCTGAAGACTGGAGAGTAGGAAGCAGCCCTGCACAGCTCTTGAGTTAGTCCTGCTCAAGATGAAGCAACCCAACAGGCCTTTTCCTTCTCCTGTTTGCCACTTGTTTGAACTTCTCCTGCGTGTTTTTGTAAAGCAGACATGTTACAGCAAAGACAAGCCCACCACATGCTCAATGGCCAAGTCAGCAGGATGGGTCTTCCTTGAGCTGACCTTGTAGAGTTGCTGGCTGGTGGAACACAATGGTGCCATTAAATCTTCTTTATACTGGATGTACTGTCATCTTTAATTGTATATAGGTCATTGTGGACAATTTAGCCCTAGAATTTCAGACAGATGGCCAGATATGCTCTCATTATGGTCACTGTTAAAGAGCTATGAATGGCGTAGACAATGTTAGTGGGAAAGATGCTTGCGTTCTCATCAGTGAGAGCCAAAAGCAGTTGGCTACAGGAATATTAACCTGGTTGTTGTCACAGCAGGTCAAAAACATGTCAGTGCTGCTGTTCTTCCACAACGGAGGGAGTTACAATGCTGAGGAGGGAAAGACAATCATAGATGGATCATACCTAGCTGCCATCAGTAACGTCATTGTTGTGACAGCAAACTACCGAGTTGGTGTTTTTGGCTTCCTTAGTACTGGTAAGTCATGGATTTCTAGAACAAACACAACTATGGGCTAAACTGCATTCTGTAACACTTCTGTTTCTCATTTAAAAAAAAAAACAAAAAAAAAACAAGTTATTTTTAAATTTGAGAAACTTGTATCTTTCACTGTTTTTTTGGGGGAAAATGGGCAAGAAATGATGGGGAGTTGATCTGAAGAGAAAGGGGAAAGACTGGAGGCAAAGGGATAAGAACAAACAAAAAACATCTGGCTAGACTGCTATTTGCAGGTGAAAGCTGGATATAGGGTTTTGCAGACACGCAGGAAGATATATTAGGCATTAAAATTCCTGCTAATTTCAGTGGCCTGTCATTGTCTATATGGTTCTCAATGTCTCCAACTTCCAGCTGTTCCATACACGAAATTTTGCTAATGGTCAGTTGTGCCCACGTCAGAGTGGGGAAGAGGCAGAGAGGGCTAACTGCAGCTTAATGGTAAGAAGGACATGAAAGTGTGGAAATTACAGCACAAAGATAGTTGCTTGGTTCCTCAGTAATTCAGCCTGACTTCTCTAAGGAATTTGCCATGTTTAATTTGTGTTCTGCTAACCCGTTTTACTCTCCTGGACATGACTGAACGTTTGCATGTTCTCTGTTTGCATCTCTTCCCCATGTGCTAGTGTAAACGACACTTTTGCTCTCCTATTGCCTCTTAATACAAATTGCCGTTAAAAATTATACAAGTTCCCATTATACACAGGATTTTATGTTGTACAAAGAGACACGTACAAATGAAAATGCACATTCGCATCTCCCTGTTGGCCTTTGGGATCTTTTTTTTCATTTTGCCTTTTATTAGATTTGCCTGTTTAAACAAGTAGGGAACACTTTGCTTTCTACCATCTTTCAATTCTGGCTGGGGCTGGGGAACTTAAGGTAGAGAGCCATGGAGAGAAAATGCAACAATTGCAAGTGGAGCTCTGGCTCCATCAGCCCGGTGGCAATCCTCGATCTCTCTAGTGGACATTTTAGTACCTTTATAACCTTTAGGAGGTTATATTTGCCATGTTTGCAAACACCAGACTGACATACTTTGCCTCATGATTCTTTTGAGTATTTACTGCTAGTGATGCTGGGTGGATTTTGCCTAGATTGGGGTTACAGCTACAGCCATTGGTTATTGTTTCCCTTCTCTGTTTTACCGTTTTGTTCAAAGCTCGCTCCCAGCAAAGCCTGTTTTTCATTCAGTAAGTAGAGAGCTGGCACTACAAACTCCTTACTCATTTAGATATGAAGTTGGTAATAGGTGTATCTGGGGAAAGAATCACGGTTTTCATCAGTGCGAACCGGATGCTTATGAAAGTGATACCGCGGCTTCGTTTTGGCTAGAGCCATATGCAGTGTGGATACGTGCTGTGCGAGCTTCCATTACGCAGCACTGCCCACGCGTTACCCACTAACCTCCTTCAGCCCTGTGAACCTCACCGAGGTTTCTTCCTAAGTGGAAACTGCTAGCTGGGCTGAATGTTATATAGCAGTATTTATACGATGGTCCATCATTTAGGGATCAGGAAAACTCTCCAGCCTCTTTTTCATAGGGATCTGCATGCATGTCCCAAAAATTCAATTCATGAGCTGAACGTACCGAATTTGCATTCCTACAAACCTTCAGACAGAGGTGGCTCATTATGAGTAAGGGGTATTCAGGGGCCCTCTTCTTCTCTCTACTGTGGAGACGCAGCCAGGGAAAAGTGTAGTCTTTCCTGACCTCTTCCCCTATGTGAAATCCTTGGCGTGCATTTGGGCAAATCCTGTTGCTCCAGAGGGAACTGGAGCATGTAGGAAAAGCTCTTTGCAAGAATCATTGCAGCAAGCTAAGCACCACATTCCTGGCAAGCCCTGAAAATTCCTTCGGTGCCACACTCCTGTTTCCCCTATATCCCCTTTAGTCCACGTGGGGGTGATGAGGTGTGGTATGTCCGTACCGGACTCCCTGTCGGCATGGATTTTCAGTCGTACCCATTCTGGTGAGCAATGCTCCCACTGCAGGATCTATGCTTTGGCCCACCACGGTTGGTGGAATACCTCTGACTCCTTCTGTACATGACCAGTAGCCACTGGGGATTTTCAGCTGAGATCGTCAAGCTCTGTCAAATACTATAAGGGTTTTTCTCAAGACTCAAATGACGTTCCAGGGATGTTTCCATTCTTACTGAAAGACTTGGGCAAATCCTGGTCCTTTGGAAGTTTTGCCATCAGTTTCAAAGGGGGCAGGAGCTCACCCCTAGGGCTGCAGGTATACCTGAGCAGCAGGACAAAACAAAAGTAATGATTTTGTGAGCAATATCAGTTTCATTCTCCAACTAAGCAAAGTGCTGAATCCTCTCACGTTGACTTGTTATAGATTGCACAACTAGAAATGAAGGAGTTAAATGGAGATTTTCAGGAAGGGTAGTGAAAACAACACATATCCCTTTTTTTTTTTTGGTTAGTTCTGCAGTTGTTTTGGTCTCTTATTGACAGGGCTTTTGCAAGCAGTCAAAGAGCTCTTATTCTTTTATGTATAAAGGATGTTTAATTTAATTTGCTATCACCCATTAATATTGCAAAAGCGATGCACCTTCTTACTAGTGCCTTCGCCTCTTGCATTGCACCCAGAGAAGTTAAGGTGAATTGCCAGTGATATGGATGGCAAGAGTATGGAGAAGGCAGTCATGTTTTTAGGCCTGATTCTTTTAAAAGTCCATGGAGTCATATAAAACAGGATGATTTTCAGGCTTAAATTCAGCACTATTGTTCTTCTCCAGTTTAGTAATAACAGAAATGCATATGTATGTCCTTGTTTGCTTCCTTCTGAACACTGGCTTCTTTTCATTCTCCTGTGGTCCTCCGGAATGTGATCTTTTCTGGCAAAAAGGCAGTGGAAAAGGTTCCCGACAGACACATTTCTTTTGGTCTGAGTACCGTGAATGTCCGTGCGTGCATCTGTTCCCCAGTGTGCTACATTTCACAACCTGGCTGTGGTTCTTGCCAGGGCAGAAGGAACTGGTTGTATTTCCCTCCTTGGTCTCGTTGTTTAGTGTGCCAGTAGCGAGGCACATTGTGTGGCTAAAACATTGACATGGATTTCACTTCCTCTGGGGTAGTCTCACGAGGCATGCAGCAAGCCCTTGAAATGAGGTTTCCTTTTTAACAATGTCGAGTGGGTTTATTGCTGGACTGAGAACCCTGGGAACTGGTCGTAGTGTGCAGAACAGACTCAAAAACCCCTAAAAACTAAAGCAAGGATTTTTTTGTTTTGTTTTTTCTCCGTTGCTTCAGTGGTGTGGCTTGGCCTAATCGTCTGAAACTATGGCAATAGGTGGAAGGTTGTAGTTTCCAGGGACATTTCATTCTTGGCTGTCCTACTGAAAGGGCACTTACGGTGATGGCTACTGTGATGTGGGTATCTGTAAGATCTGCAAAGCTGTCGATAATCTCGTCTCCTCTATATTCTGTTCTGCTGCTTAAATCGCTCTCTATGGTATCTCAGTAATTCATTATGGTAGACATGTGAATATCTACTATAGGATGTATGTTTTCAATTGCTCTTTGCCTGAGACAGGGCTACCTGTCCACAAAGTGGCAGCTTTTTATTCCACTATATTTTGATTCCCTAGTTTCTGAGCCTACCCTTACTTTAAAATTGTACTATTTGGTCTTGGCAATAGAAGAAACAAATAGTTTCAGCTGTGACTCTATTCCTGGCTTTATGTGTTGTCGCGTTTTATTTTTTTTTCCAAGTTTTGAATGTGGAGAATTTAAAATCATTAAAAATGAATGGCTCATTGTGGATTAAAAAGAAGTAGACTGTGAATAATCATCTTCTATTCTTAGGGACTGTGTAGGAATTACTTATTTCTGCTTTTGTTGATATAAAATTAAGCTTTGCATCCTTAGATGCTTTCAGAATTAGTTTCCTATTAATCGAAGTACCAGGTTACCACTGGTTGATGTTGAAAAGAAAGTAGTTTTTTCAGTGGTGGGGAGTAAGTGATCAGTTATTTTTCCTTTGTTTTCATGGGAACAAATACATGAATACATATAAGTCAGGTCTCTATCAGTTAGACACAGGTAAATCTCAAAGGATATATATAGAGGCATTATAAATTATAAAATAATATCTGTATGTGTTTAAAGAAATGCAGGTTCATGTGACTTATAAATGATTGGTCAGAGAGGTAAATGTAAAAGGGATCTGGGAAGCAGAAAGATGCTTTAGGTGTACTCCAGGGAAATAGTCAACTGAATCTGGCAAATGCACTGATTTGTTCATTGTTTTTAATTCATTTCAAGATCAAGCTGCTTATTTAGAAAAAGAATCTCATGGCTTCAATTTATGGATACTTGAGCTGGGATTCATGTCTCCTGCCGTGAGGTATCCAAATGGAGCTTAGAAGCTGGAGTGTTATTTTTCTATAATCAGGACGGACAATTAGGCGCCTTGAGGATGCAGTTGGAAGAACTGCTAATTATATTAACTTGCTTTGAACTGTCATTTCTTGTATTTTTAACTTGCTCTGGTCTTGTAATGAAATACACTAACACTATATTATGGGGCTTGGATAAAATGCTCCTGCAGAATGGTAAGTAGAGAAAGAGAAGATCAGATCTTTTTGAAAGTACTGAAAATGAAACAGAATAATGTTTAATTACTCTTAGTTGCATCTTTGCTCAAGTATGGGTGCAGAATATTTTTTTGCAGATAAGGGACCACAGAGTCATCTATTCTGGCTTGCATCATGCTTATAATATGAAACTTTTGGTTGTTTGGGTAGGGAAGTCTTACAAAATTTCTGATTATTTCCAGGGCTTAATGAATAAGCATACATGATAACTGTAGCACTGAATACTAGCTCTTTTAAATTCTTGGAGTGGTGAAAACTGAAATGGAGTCTATTAGTATAGTGATGACCTTGGAAGAGGCCACTTCTCCGGTATCATTTTTGTCGAGGTTCAGCTGCAAGGGCTGCTAAAAATGTAACATTTAATCAAAACTTAAAATGTTTATAGTTTTATTTGTTTTCAGCCCTATGTATTTATTTTCCACAATAGGTTCTCCTGAGGCAAGTGGAAACGCCGGCCTTTTGGATCAATTGGCAGCTTTGAAGTGGGTGCAGCAGAACATCCCTAGCTTTGGAGGAGATCCAAGCCGGATTTCTTTAGGAGCCGATCACGGTGGGGCAGACGTTACCAGCATTCATCTGCTCACAGAGGCAGCGGATATGGACCTCTTCAGGAGGGTGTTGTTGATGGTAAGTCCCATTCCTGCCCCTTCGACTTCTTTGTGAAAGGATGTTGTTACAGACGCGAGGATGTTGCAGTGTGTGGGTGCTGGTTTTATTTCATCCATACCTTGGCAGCACTCTAAGGGCTGTTATTGCTATAGTTATTTTTCATCTCACCTGTGACTGCTGTGTCTGGGAGCTGGGTGCTTCACAAGGATGTACAAGAGATGCACTTTGGTGATTGATTTAGTCATAGTAAGAATCTGGTTTTTGTCACTGTGGTTTTTTGTGTATTATATAAATAGTCTCGTTTCGTAACTTATAGGTACAACAGGTTAGTTTCCATTCCATAAACACGGTTGTTGATCAGCAGTTTTTAGACTCTAAAACTGATGAGCCAAACATCCGCATGTTTTAAGTATCCAATCTTTTTATCTGATCTCATGACAGATTTCATTTAAAAGAAAAAGCAAGTTTCAGGCAGAGAGTAAAAATCCGTTAACCCACAGGCTTGTTTGCCATCAGCTTGGACAATTTTCAGTCACCCCAAGTGATCCATGTTTTTCCACCCCTTCCCATGTTGAATCTCAGGACTTTGAGGTCAGCTTTGTCAGCTTCGATACTACCATTGATCTTTACAGCCTCAGATGAGAGTTGTATGCTCTGAAATGAGGCTTAATCTACAGTGGAGTTTTATAAATTCAGCAGAAATGGTACTTGGACAAAATGATCTCTCTGCTAGCTGTGTTCACGTGGAACAGTGAGCAGAGGAACAGAATTCTTGGTCCAGGAAAACTAGGGCCCAATTAAATAAAATCTTACCTTGAAAATATTGACATCTCTATTCACTACTTGATTTTTCTTCAGTTTGCCCTTGTTCCAGGAAACATAACTTGCCTTTTGCATCCCCCTGTCTCAGTAAGATTATTTTAATTGCATCACTCTAGTGGGGAACGCAAGGGAAGTTGTTGAAAATTGCTGTTCAGTAGTTGGGGTTTTGTGTCATTCTCAGATAATTCCTCACACAGTTCCTAGATTTTTGGTCAGGTCATGGCATAGCAGTTAATTTGCTAGTAGACCCAGAGTCCTTTTCTCTCAGTGTAGTTTCATCCTACTCTTTCTCTGAAGTCACAAACCCTTTACTGACGTGGCTCAGGTTGGGGCCCTGTGAAAGCTGTAACAGGACACAGTGCAATTTACCCGTTGAGCAACTGATGAAAGGGAAATGCAAGGACCTCTTTGCTTATCGTTATTTCTGGAGTGTAGTTCCACATTACGTCTTTTCTTTTGTAAAATAAAGTTTGAACTCCTTTCTCCTACAGCAGGACATCGAATAATGGAAAAAAGTGGCAAGTGCAATGAGCAGGCACGTGCACCAATTCTTCCCACTAATCCAGTGTTTGTAACAACTATTTTCTTCCTGGGACTGTGCAGACCACTGTCGTGGCAAAAGCAGGATCTCCATGTATTTCAAAGTAATGTTAAGTATTTATCCTAACAGTGTCACAGTAGATTTAGTTTTCTTGTGAAATACACTGATAATATGAAAAGTAAGCAGTAATACCAGTAGCTTAAAACTATACCTTTTTTTTTTTTTTTTTTATTTTTTT
>VFFE01007245.1:365455-405167 GCA_008921705.1 Burhinus oedicnemus
ATAAAATCTTTTTAAAAAAAAAAAAAAAAAAGAAAAGGAGGTGCACAAACACCAAGAATCACAAAACTGAGAATATATACCAGATATAGCTTTCCTGAGGGAAAATCCCATGAAGCGATACAACTTTTCTGCGGAAGTTAGTTTTGCGCTCATTTTTTGGGTTTTTGTCATGTATAAAAAAGTGGTAGTGTTTCTTAGCATGCAGAGAGGTGTGATGTATGAAACTTTTTCTACAAGAAGACATGCACCTGAAATAGCAAAATGCTTTTGAGTTTCCTGTGTCTGCCCTATAATAGAGTTTGTTAGGGACAGATCTGAAAAGAGATTATACAAAAATCAATGCCAAGCTATCATGGGCACTTTTTATAACTTATTTCATCTTTCAGTAGTATGATTAGAAAAAAGTAGTCTCAGTGATTATGGTCTTGTTTTAAATCATTTAAGATCATTAGCATGGTGTTTGACTCCATCTTTTGATTAATTGATTTATTTATCAGTGCAATGTTAATGTAGAAGAGTGGGTCAATGGTAGGGATTGCCTCTGTCTCTTGCAGGAGGCTGTGGAGGCCAGATATGTTAGGTGTCCCCTCCAGGCATTCCCTGGTGGGTGTCAGGAGGAGAGCTCAATGCGAGGGAATACTTCAGGTCCCACCTGGCCATGGAAGCAGGTCAGCCAATGGTGGAAAGAGCAGATCTGTTGCCCTGCTGAAAACTACTGCAATCAGACGCAGGGCTGTTTGACATGGACCCTAAATACCCCTGACCCTATGATTAGCTACCCTGTAGATCCGCTTCTTCCCCCTTTTTCCTTTTCCCATTTCCTTTTTTTTTTTCCCCTTTACCAGCCTCATTCCCTCTCAAACAAACCAACCACCTTTGATTACTTTTTTGCCATTGGTCTAATTTTGCTACATCCACACCCAAATTGGGTATTTCTGACGTTGTTTCTTAGGTAATCTCAGATTTGTAGAAAATCACCCCAGTGCTGTTTGCCCTCGCGAGACTGTACTTCCCAAAAGGTCTGCAATATAGTCTTTCAGTTATTTGTCAGAAATGGCCAGACCTCACAGAGTTTCCCCGTAGCCATCTGTGAAATCCAGCCATCCCTTATGGCACAATTCACAAGTTTCTGTCACCTTCTCATGTCATTACAGTGAGAGTGACCAAGCGCTGGCACAGGTTGCCCAGGGGAAGTTGTGGAGTCTCCATCTTCGGAGATATTCAAAAGCCATCTGGACGTGGTCCTGGGCAACCAGCTCTAGGTGGCCCTACTTGAGTAGGGGGGTTGCAGCGGGTGACCTCCAGAGGTCCTTTCCAACCTGAACTGGTCTGTGATTGTGTGAACCTGCCACCACCAGAACATGTCTTACCCCCTTCCTACAGAGCATGTCCCAAGTGCTGCCTAGTACAGGGGCTCTTGGATTCTTTTGTTGCGTTCCATCAAAGGGGCCTTCTGGCAGCATCATTGCAAGACTGGGTGTTTGTACTAGTTGTGCGCTAGGTTTTCCGTTTTCTAAAAGCAATACAAAGTAACTACTGGATATTATTTTAATGAATAAATACATGTGATGACTTAGAAATCTGTAATGCTCCCCATGTACATTTCACTGGATAAAATGCAGTCATCATAACATATTAATGATCAGTAACACTAATGAGATTATACAAACGCCTAGAGTTCCTGAGTTCATCTTGCTTTGTGGTGTTCAATGTTTACCAGCCAAATTACATTCATCCTTTAAGTTCTGGAATATGTTTAAATAGGCTGTGAACTATTTTGATCTCTGAATCTCTCTTGCTTGTGCAAATGACCTGTTACAAGATCTAAAGAGCACACAGATTTGTGCTAAGAGGTATTTACAGAGGAAATATATATATATATATATATATATATATATACACACACCCAATTCCTTACCTCCCCAAACTTTCATTACTCAAATCTGTGCAAAAAGGTATGGCAGAATATTAGATTGCAGAACATAGATTGCAGCATTTTACACCCCCAGATGTGAGTGACTACTTGATTTAGAAAGCAATCACAAGTCACATTCAAAGGACCATGCTAGCTGCTCCTTTATCACTTAGCAAAGGGTACATATCAAGTGAAAAATTCTCTAATTCATGAAATTTCAGATAACCCAGTTACAAGTCTTTAAGCAGTTTGATGAAATGTGTCATTACTATTTGACATAACTCTCTTCAAACAAGAAATGCAGAAAACTGTTTAACATCCATAATTGCTGATTTACTCTCTTAGTTTAATTATTTTAAAAAGCTGCTATTAATATAAATATTATACATAAATATGGGGCTGCCTTCAGGAGATGAGGTTAAGTTCTGGTAAGACCTTTGCAAGCCTACCTTTGCAATTAGGCATGGTATTACCACATTTTGCTTTTCACTTAAACCCCCCTTTGTTCTTTGTTGTGTATCTGAGAGACTATGAGGAGCTGAGTTATGCTTTTGGATATGCCTGTACTCCCAGCTCAGGGCTAAGCAGGAATTACTTTCCTCAATGAGTTAAGCCTGTTCCTAATTTTATGATCACTTTATGACACTGCAGGCCATTACCAGCAGTTGAATTAAATGCCACTTGGAAAGTCAATGATTTTAATTTTTTCCCCTAAAGAGGTAAAAATGACAGAAGTATAGAGTCAATATAATCATGTGTTTCTTGGATGACAGATGTTAGACACTTTCTTGGAGTTATTGATGACTTTCTGACCCATTGTCAATGACAATGAATGATTCTATATGGAGAAGAAAAAGGCTCCTTTTCTCAATGTAGGTAGGTTCTGTAAAGACGGTTTTCAGCCTTGTGGAGAATACCAGAGTAAGACTTAAATTAAGTTCTTGAGCTGTAGTTAGTCCTTCCCTATGTAATCACCTTTGTACAATGGTGGGCATCACCCTTGCTGAAGAGTCATCTGCCTCACATGGCTCTTGACTTAGAGTCTTTCTCAGTTTATCCTGCTTGTGAGCAGGTTCTGATTGCAGGTGCACTGGGGATGCTCCCAGCATATGCCATGGCTGAGATGGCACCCTTAGAAGGTCTCTGGTTAACATTCAGAAGAGGAAATGCAGAAGCATCGCCAGCGTTTGATCAGCAGCTGGTATGTCTCAGCTGTTGAAGGACTGCAGGACCACAGGATGCTCTGGGTTTCTCTTCTAACCCCTCAGTTGTTTTGTATTTTTTTTTTCTTTCCCTCTGGTTGTGTTACATTTAGTCTTCATAGTATGTAGGCGGCAAGTGAAGGGTACTCTTACGTTTACTCCCTGTGTATATGAGAGACTGGGCTTTCTTCTTTCTGGCACTTGCAAAAGAAGCGTTGTCGTCCCCTGTTAAGGAGAGGTAGGAAGCGATACTTTCCCTCAGGCCATAGCTGAGACAAGAATCATCCATTGCTGCCAGGGTGCTTTCAGTATCTTCAGTCACCTCCAGCCTTTAAAAGAACAGAATTTTGTTACTGTTTCAGGTATTTGAACTGAGCCTATTAGCATAATATTAACAGCTGTCAAATCAAATGATGTTAATTTTATTGTCTAAAAAATGTCCTGCCTCAGAAATGGTCAAACATTTCTGTCACTTAGACATTTTCCAAAACAATCAGTACAACAGTAGTATCTAAATATTTTTCGGCATCTGAAAAGGAAATAGCATTTATATACTTGATCTCTTTCTTCTTAATCTGTAGGAAAGATGGCCTCGATACTGCACAAAATTTTCTTGCATTTGTAAGCAAAAGAATAGGCTTTGTGAAGGAAGGGTAGCGGAGGGAAATTTACACTTCAAAAATAAGAGGTGCTTTTGTTTCTGAAGGTGGTTGTTTCACCAGCTTCTGAAACCTGACCTACTTTCTCTAGTTGCAGTCATGGTATTGGAAATCTCATGAACCTTGAGTTGGGCTGTGTATTGAAAGAGATGCAGTAGGAAAGATTTATGTGGGGATAATGTGTTCGTTGCACTTGTGCTGCTTCATGCATGGCCACCATGTGAACAAGGGAGAGCCATTTCTGGCTATGGGGGCTCACCTGTAAGCCACTGCACATTAGTGTACCATTGGTGGTGGATCTGACTAGGCTTTATGGCCTGGCTCTCACTCCTGCCCCCTTGGTGGAGAGGACTCATGGGTCCCAAAGGGACTGCATAGGTGACCACCCTCTTAGCTGGACAGGAGATACGATTTAATGTTAACTATAATTTGTTTCAAATTTAGACCAAGATTATTAGTTAGAGAGCTGGACATTCAGTTTTCACGAGTTAACTGGCTGTCAGCAGCTTTGAAGATTGTCTAATCTTTAGAACTGGTCTCAGGAGAAGGAAATGGATGTGTCTTCTGTGTTGTAAGTACACGTATATACAAGGCTGGAAAAAACCCCTTGTTTTTTCTGGCAGCCTGTGTTGTATGTGGTACCTGTGAATATTTCTCCAGTTGAAGTTTTTATTCCGCATCACCACAGGAGGAACTTGATTCGCTACGCTGTTGTTGTTAGTGCACTGGGTAAGACAAGGTGTTGTAAGGACACAGCAGAGACCATCAGCAACTTCTGAACAGGGAAATGAATACACAGACAGTTAATCTTTGGATGCTGTTATCTTCGTTGTTTTCCTTCCCTGGTGCATGCTCAACTAAACAATTTTGGACACAGTAGTAGCCATCAATAAATTGTGTGTTCTCAGCAAGGGCACTGTAACACAGGCTTAACTTTTTCCTTCCCTCATACCTCTGCCTTTTAATTTATCATGGGGTATATTTCCCACACTACAAGTGAGGAACTGAGACACAGAAAGATAAAGTGACTTGCCCAAGCTCTAGAAGGAAGTTTGTGACAGAGCAGGGACTTAAACCCAGGTTTCCTGAGCCCCCAGTGAGTTCTGCTTTTGCCTCCCATCGTCTCAGCCATGCAAACAGAGTGTAAAATAGATGCAAAATACAACCACTCAGATTGGATTGTATGTGCACCTGTTCTGCTGTGGAACATGGCTATGGAATGAATCAAGGTTCACATATTACTTTCCTCTACATTTCATCTCTCTATCCTCTTCTCCTTGCTCCGCTAGGAGCATTGCATATGTTCTTCTGCCCAAGTAGAACCACAGAATCACAGAATTGTTTAGGTTGGAAAAGCCCTTTAAGATCATCAAGTCCAACCATTAATGTAACACTGCCAAGTCCACCATTAGACCATGCCCCTAGAGACATCTAGGGAAGTAGAGAACATTGTGGCTGAACACTAGTGTTTTACATCTCTGAGCTTTATTTCAGGGTGAGATGCTGTATCATCTCATGGTGGGGGAAGGAGGAGAGCTAAATCTCACTATGTCTTCTCTTACACCTATAACTCAAGTTCTGGGTTCCCCCCATCCCGAATTTTAGGCTTTGATTGTTTGCTTCTTTCTAAATGGATAAAGGTGTCAGCTAACTAACATGTAAAAATAAAAAAATATCCTGTCCAAATTATCACTCTGTTTATATCATGTTTTGAATGTGAATATGGCTTTTCTCCCCAGTTTGTCAGAGTACTCTTTGGCAATACACTTTTTCATTTACCTGTGAAATACGCAGATATAGTAGCTTTACACTTTTAAAATTACAGACTACTTATTACTAATTAAAGCACAGAACCTATTGTTCTCTTGTAGCTTTTATGCAACTAACTTATTGCAGTCTTCTTTCCTCATTTTAAAATATTCTCATTGTAATGCATGGTAACTGCTGCCACTTAAGTGTGGTGTTTGCCAAGTTATCTCTCTGACACAGGTTAAATTGCCATAAATCTGGAAAACTATAATTGAAACAGGTGTCATTGACTGGACTGATATTAGTAAAAATGACAGCTGAATCTAGATTTGAGCTAACAGCTTGAACCCCTTGAGATAACTTCTGCTGATAAAATCCAGCCATACTCTGCTAAAGTAACAGGGAAGAAACTAACAAGATTCTGGGAATTTTCTGCCATAGATACGGTTGTGGGATGTAGTGGTTTCCAAGAGAAACGTGATTGCAGAACCTGGTCTTGAATATCTTGATGCTATCTGTCTGTCTATATGGTAAGTAAATAAATGGCAGTCATGTCCATGCTGGTAAAAAAAGTGAGCCAGGACTTCTGGGCTCTGGGACCCAGAACCATGGCTTGCATCTGTACAGCTTAACATTTTTGTACACCCAAACTTTGACTTTACCTGTGCTAGGAGCCAGGCATCCCTGGCCTATGCTAACCTCCAAACTGTATTTGCTAGTTGTCTGGGGAAGCGCTAGACACTAGTGCTTGGACCAAATAGTGTTAGGGACAGCTCTATTGACATGGCCATACAATGTCATATACCAATACGGGCAGAACCTATCTGTCTTTATTAAGCTAAGTTCTTAGTTTGATGTCAGTTGTATTGTTAAAGGTAGCATATTTGTATTTAGGATCAAAAGGTAAAAGATATAAACCAAAATTTTTTTCATTACTTGTTCTGTGGCAGTAGTTGCAAGTCTGGGACATAGGCAAAACTTCTTATTCTGGACCTTTGATCAATAGTTTTACAGTTGCCAGTGGAAAATGTGTTTATTCTGCAGTTCTTTTTACCTGAGTAGTGATTCACAAGGTCTTCAAGGCACTGAAAGGTTTGCCGTGGAGAGATGTAATACCAGTTATTTGGAAGGCGGAAGATCCTGTAATGTTTCACTTGCCTATGCCGCACTGACAAAGAATATAACCCTGGAGAAAGAGGAGAACTAATTAGACCAAAGTAGGACCCTAACTCTGGATGGATAGCAGTGACCACAACCAGAGTATCTGCAAGTTGTAGTCCCAGAAAGATCTGAAAAAAAACTGAGTGGCCATCCTAACTTCTAGTTATATAGTGTACTTTATATATATATACTTAAGTATAACAAAAGAAATGAAAAGCTCAACATCAGGTCCTGAGATTTGATAAATTTGATAAATTTCTGGTGTGTTTTTCCTTTATTTTTGTTGGTATGAGATTTTTTGAAATGGCGTAAAGGAAATAGGCCTTTACGGAAGTTGTTTGCCTTCCTCTGAAGAGGGGGACCAGGCTCGTGTGCTGGTATGCCGATTGAGTCAGCTCCCAATCATGCAGTAGCTGATACCTGATAATGCAGTCCTGGCAAGAGATGACAACTTGGATTTTCCTGTTTCTTTGTTCAAAACTATTGTGCAGCATTTAGTCGGTAAGGGCTGATTGTTGATCCTAAAGGTCTTTGAATTTATCATAGGTATTATGAAACTATTTGGCCGGTGGTATGCAAGAGGCCGGAGTAGGTGATTTACTATTCCCTTCTAACTGCAGTGTCATGATATTAGGATGTGTTCTGGTGCTTCCAAAAAAGGGAAGACACCACATTGCACAGTGGGAGATGTATTCCTATTGAAGAGAATAAAAGTATAAAATGTGTCCAGTACAATTCCCATGTAGCAACAGAATTGCTATGAAAGAAAATACAATTGAAGGCAGGTCACTTTTAAAAAGTAAATAAAAATCCCACCTGTTTATATAGGAAATGCACTTATCAGCCACCCCCGCTGCTTGGTGTGTATTTTATAGCTTCTTCAGGCAGCATTTTGTGGACCAAGGCAAAGCTATGACTTTTCCTCCATTTGAAAAGTCCCACTGCCGAATAAGCTTTGCATGCGACCAAAGTAAATAACCGTGTTTAAACAACTGTGTCTTGTTTGTGCTGGTGCCTGTGGAACTTTCCATGGCCATCGCTAACCCTGTTTCCAGCACTGCTCATAGCATAAGTGACTGGTGAAGACTGGCATGCTGCACTTGGGTGCCTTTGCCTTCCCATTACATACATTTTCTGGTTTCCGAATGATCCATATGAAGCAGGACAGGGAGTGAATTAGAGAGCTGTAAACTATTAATGCCCAAGATCAAGGGGGGGAAAATCGTGTTTTCTCACCTTTCCTTGTTTCACTCTCCCTGATCATGAAGGAGCCAACCTTGGTGTTGGGTAGCTGTAGGAGTTCCTCTGCTTTTTCTCTTCCCAGCCCTTCAAATAACCAGCTGTGAAGCAGGAAAAAAACAAATTCTGAAATTTGGACACCACTGGAAGAGAGAGCAGCATGTGGCCGTGAAAGTGCAGCATTAGCCAGGAAAAGTGACAGCAAAAATAACACTGTGGCTTTCTGTAGTTATTCTCTCAACTATGTCCAGGCATATTTCCCCAGTTTATGGAGAAAAATCTTGCTCTCTTTGAGTTCCGTTAACTTCTGTGAGACTAAGAGAAGAGTGAGAAAGGTTTGGACTTATTAGGGAAAACAAAACTTTTCAAGCTGCCTTGATCTGAATAGTTGGGGTCATATCCCTGTGGTATATTAGTGGCATATCTGTGGCATTAATTAACTCCCTCTTTTTCATTTAAACCACTTTTATTAACCCCAAATTGTATTTTATTGCATCATAAATAAACCCAAAATAAAATACAATTATTCTGCTTATGCCAGGGAACAGCCCAGCCATTTGAGTGAATTGACTTTGTGGATAAGGGAAAACGGAATTAGTCCCACTGATTTTCACCACAGCTTGGCACACTGCTGTATTTTGCCACAGCTAGTGTCTAACCATGTAACTGAGCTTGCTCGGCTGGTGTAGGAGTTCCCAGCACGTTATTTTAAAGTTGTTCTTGTGTATTTGATCCAGTCTGCTATCAGCAAAATGGTCTTGGGGAAGCTTGAGACAGTAGCTTTCATTACCCTATCTGTGCCCTGTCTTTGGGAAAGCATCTCTATTTCAGAATATAAAAGCATATTAACAACTAAGCACTTGCATAAATTGCAGTGAAGTTCACAGTTAATATGCTTAAAATTAAACAGGTATTAAAACTTTTGCCAGAAAAGTTTTAAGTGTGTGCTTTAATGTTTTTTTCCTGACTGGTGTCTAGGGCAACAAGAAACCTCTGAACCTTCCTTAGTTCTTCCAGTGTGAGAGTTTACATTCCTGAATGACTTATTAGTCTTTCTATTTGTTCTTTTTGGTCTGTTTTCCATGAGCAACTCTAGCTTAAATTTTACTCTTTGTAAACATTAAAAATTCTTTCTAAACAAGACCTCTTTATCAATGCCTTAAAATTAGAGATCGGTCCATGCAACAGAGGTATTTTAAATATCACATCTGAGGGTTTTTTGACCCTTGCCAGCATTTAAAACTAGGATTTTCCTTTTCATATAATCTAAATTTAGATGTGGATTTGATGCTCTCAGATTTCAAAGAAACTATTTTAGACTGTCAAATAAAATTTCTGTCTGTCTAGTCGCTATTGGCATTGTTTTGATTGTGACACTGAATAACTAATCAGGGCAGTATATGTAGAAACATAGTGTTGAAAGGCTATAGGAAATACATTCACTTACCCATGGTAAACCTTTGCTACGTATTTTCCTGGAATATAGTTTTCTCGACCTGTTGTAAGGGAATGGACTCTCCACCAGCCTCCTTCGCTGTGTGAAAGCAAGAGAAAGGATATTTTCAGGTGTACTTTCAGAGCTTGTCCTCATTTTGGAAATTAGTTAAGACATACAGATTAGCCCGTAACCTTCTGTCTGTGCTCCTGAATCTGTGTATTCAGAAAGAGTCCCAAGTTTGTTTCATTCAGAGTAGTTCCATTTCTAAACCTACATCAGAATTAAATTTGGACACAGAAATAAGCAACATTTGTTCCATTTAAATTACGTAAGTAATAAAATATTTTTCTGTAGTTAAAAGAAGAAGGGTAAATACTCAGTGGTTAAACCATGCCGTTCTCTGCCTTCCCACAGCTAGACTTGTACTGGTATCCAAGATGTTCATTTAATGGCTGAGTATGTTGTGTCTGGACAGCCCTATAGTTACTCCTGTAACATCAGGGTGGAGATACTCAGCAAATGGACCCTGTCTGCCTGGGAACAGGTTTTCAGTCTAACAGAGCCTGGCTCATGGTTTGCTCTTTTCCTTTTCCTCAATGAGTTGCTGACCAGACTCCAATAAAAAGACCTCATAGCTGAAACCAGGTGACTGGACATACGTTTTTTCACTGATATATCTTAGGTTCTTGCTGCACTACTGAGTGCTGGCTTTGGCTTTTGAATCCCTTAGGAAGGGCAGGGTAACAAGAATTTTCACAGGGATGCTGTGGAGCTTCAGTGACTACTGTAAGGATGTTGATGATTGATAGGTTCTCTCCACCTTTTCCTTTAAGAGTTTGAATCCAAATAACAGGGTGTCTTGTGTTTGAATGCTGTTTTTGTGGACGTTCATATAAATGCTCCCAAATAATGCCTGGGCTGCAGACCAGAGTCTCAGTGTATGTCAAAACAGCTGAGTTGAAAACACTTGGGTTAAACCTCCTGAGTTACAGCCATCGGGACCATTGTCCAGAATGTATGTGCTGAGGGAAAAAGGGACCTGTCTACTGCTCAGAGCTGGAAATTTCAGGGCCCCACAAGTTTTGTTTGTGGGTTTCCAGCTGACATGAAATTATCTATAAGAAGTTTAGGTTATTTTGGTATTTTATTCCCCACAACTCTCCCAGACAGAACTAAGAATTGCAATAACAAAAAACCTGCGAGACTCGGCATCTCCCTTCCTCCAAATTGTAATATTACTAACCCTGAAAAATCCCTATGATGATTGAAAGTCCCAAAGCAGCACATCTCTCCTGGGGCAGGAGCCACAGAAACGATGTAGACTCGGGGATCGTTGGAGGACATCTGGTTTGACTACTGCTAGCTAAATGCAGTTGTTCATCTAGTAATGAAAGGTGCCTGACAAGTGTGGAGAGAGAGACGCTGTGCCAGTGGCGCTTATCTAATCCTGCCAGCCCAGAGCAGTCACAAATATCTGTGAGGAGTTGTATTTTCGATGGGGGTTCCATATATCATGTTCCTGGCAGGACTGGTGGGGCTGGTTGCTGCTACACATAATTATTTTGGTAGAATGCTGAAAAGTTGCCGTTATAGAAGCAGAATGTGCTGCCTGCTCATGCTGGCTTCTCCCTGGTGAATCCTCATCGCTCGTGCTCTGGTCATGCCTGCCATGCTGCTCCTCTCTTCCACTGCATTTTGCTTCTTTGAATGACTTGAGAAAAAGCTTACGTGCAGCAAGAGTCTGCAGGCAAACAGTTCCTATTAACATCAGCACATACCCCGGTAGGGACGAGCAGGTCCTTAATTAGGACACTATGCTTTGCATAGTGCATTGGAGTATCGTGTCTTCTGTGAATAAGCTGATCCAAAATAGGAAGAAGAAAGTTCCCATCAAGGCTTGCTTTGGCTCTTATTTGTTATTAGGAGAAGCTGTTGATCGCTGCACAACAGATAAACATGATAAAAAACCCTACTGCTACAGAAGCCTAGGTCTTTTAGAACTTGTTCATCCAGTAGATCACACTATGCAGCGGATACATGCATACATAATTCCCACTGATACAGGCATATGTAGTTATGTGGTGTTGTGAGGGCTTGTAGCTGATGAAAGCTGGGAGTGAGTCTTTAAGCTGGAATTTCCAAGCGAAAGCAATAGTTGTACCATGTCGTGTGTGTTACGCAAACTGCAGCAAGGTTTAAACAGCTAGAAGTTACCAGAGGAGAATTCCCCTGCTTTGGGGAAGCTCTCCATCAGCAGAAAATTCATCTAGTGGTCTTGTCTGAGCCTTGTGACCTCTAGGTTCAGGGAGGCAGGGAAAGCACTTTGTCAGCAGAACATAACTGCAGCCATTCTGGGTCAGACCAAAGGTCCACATAGCCCTGTATCTTGTTGCTGACAAAGGCCATTGTAGATCACGGTGGCCTGGAGAAGAGTCCAAGAATTCATCAGTCGTCTGTGATACTTCTCTTGAGTACTTCTGTCCTCCAACCATTTGACACTCTGATTTCCTCAGGTAGAGATTTTTATTTTTTTACAAAGTTAGAAATCCTCAGAGGATTTCTCTGCTACGAATGTGTCTGGTCTCCCCTTAAATCCATCTGCTCCACCAGCTGCAAAAATGACATTTTTTATTTCTGTTTAAGCAGTGCAAACAGTGGCTGTGGGGCCGAGTGACTTCTAGGTCACCGTGTGCTGATACAAGCTTTACATAAAATAATATCAGGGCTCCTGGCTTCCATTTTTCAAGTGTGTGCAAGAAGTGTGCTTACCCTTGTGTGGCAATATTTGCACTATTCCTAAGGTCAGTCTGAAGTAGCGCTCTTAAGCCTACTTCCTTCTGGGGCTCATAGCATTTTTGAGTGGAAGTGACTGGGAAATCTTTAACCTGTCCCCCATCCCCCACTAAGAAAATGCAGAATCAATTGAAAAACTAAGAAGAAAAAAAGCTATATTTTTTGTTTTATTTTTGTTAGAGTTGCCTTAAATCTAGGGTGAAATTCTAAGACCTAATCATAAAGGAGTTGTTAGATAAAAAGGGTGAGAAAGAAAATGAGAGACACACTTGACATAGAGAAATTCAGAATAATTTTCCTTTTCTATATGATTCAAACTATTTTTGCTCTTACTCTGTTTTCCACTAACACAGGGGGGATACTTTCTCAAAATCATTTTTCAAAGCAGGATTCTGTTTTGACTCCTACTTTAGAATAGAGTCCGAATCCAGCTTCAGAAACCATGTCAGAGGAATCCAAGGATCCAAGAACAATCTGAAATCCCAAATCCTTAAACTATAGGCAAATTTACACCTCAGCTAAGCATCCTTCCTTGCAAATTCTGAACTCAGTTCATTTTGCTGAACCGCATCCACTTTGGGCCAGGTGCATAAAACAGAGCTTTTCATCAATTATAACAAAACCTAATTTAAAAAAAAATGGATCAACTTACTCCGATAACACACGTAGTTTTTCCCCTACATGAAATATAGGTTGGCTTATGTCTGCTGAAGGATAGTCGTAGAGGACAGCAAGGAAATCACTCTCCTGACCTGTTAAAGAAGAAAGAAAGTGTCACTTAAAAACAAGATAGAGTTCTGTAGCAGAAATAGATTTTTCATTATGTATGTTGTATTTTACATAGTAGGTCAAATGAGAAAAAAGATGTCACTCTGAAATGTTACTTGGTAAACATAAAGAGCTAAAGACGAGCCTATAACATTGTAAGAAGAATGTGAAGATATTAGAAATGAAAAAAAATCATTTGGTTAATTGTAAGCAACTAAATTTAGACCACTTTTTCTAGTAATTACAATATTTAAAGGACATATTCAGTTTCAAACTAGAAAAATTAGTAAGTATTTCTAGTATTAGGAAGTAACCCAGTTTGACTAATGCCACCCTCTAAATGCCTCCAGCTACAATTTTGAGCCAAGCTCATGCATTGCACTTAAGGAAAGGAAGACGCATGTTGAATCGTTCCATCATTTAACACCACTGATACTTTTCAAAGGTACGAAATCAGTTTAGGTCAAGTGCAATGAGAGTGTGGCTGTTATTGCCCATTTTCCATCACTGTTTAAAAGTAGCTTTGATGAACAGCAAGAGCTCTTTGTTCTCCCCCCTTGCGTGGAAACTGTCCTAGAGGTACCACACGATGCCCGTATCTTCAATTAAAGAAGAGAGGCAACATGGGTGTCTATAATTAAATCATTGTACAACTGCAATTTGCAGAACTGAGGTCAGTAAAGAGATAAGAAGACCTTTTACATCAGTTGGCATGACTTGGCGGTGCAGCACTGTGTAGGACACAGACTGAGTCGCCTGGGTTTTTGAAGGATGGAACAGGCACTTTGGACAAGACTGGGACTATTAAACGTTCAAGAGCTCCTCATCCAGCAGGAATCTATGGTGCCCAGTAAATGCTGACAGCTGAGAGATTCACAAATGTGTCATGCTGGGTTTTTTGAGCTCTTTGGCGCAAGTCCTGGCAAGAGGGATCATGTAATACTCTGCTTGTGTTTCTCCTGGAAGTGGGTCCCTTCCCTCTGCACGCTGCAGTACCCTCCATTGGCACATGAGGAGACAAAGCTTTCCCTCTGCCTCCAGCAGGATCAATGGCCCATTCCTTAGTAATACCATCTAACAGTACGTCTGCAGACGTGGTTTGATCTCCACACTTGCCCACTGTGCAGCTCAACACGTGCGAAAATGGGAATGAATTCAGGGGAGGAGAGAAAGAAACTACTCAAAAAGGTAGACACGCTTCTGCATCTGGTTAGATTTTCTTGTTTAATATAGATTCCTCGTCAACTTGTCTTTCAGGAAGACAGTTTTTTAGGGAAACCTAGAAACAGCATCCTGAATGAATGCTGAGACTGGCTCTGTGCTTTCAGCCTCTACGTCCCAGGGCCTTACAAATAACTCACGGGGATAACGATGAAAGGCTGAAGGAAACACGCAAGTCTGTAAGAAAAGAAATATTTTCAAGAAGAGAGATTTTACACTTGTTATCCTTACAGCAGTGATGATGGAAATATAAGCGTTAAGAAAAATATTCCACATCTGTGGTTTAAAAAAAATAAAAAGCAGTGTTTTCTCAGTTGATTATGCGTAGCTGGTTGTTATGTTATAGGGACTTGGGTTATGCAAAGCAGTGGGTCATTTTACCTTAATATTCAAACTGACTGTAAGCATTTTTAGTCGTGCTAGCCTTTGCCCATTGAAGTAGCCCCACGATACAGTTAGTGATCATCCTTATGGATGCATAGATGTGTCGAGACTGGAATAGACATCGATTAGTTTGACAGTGCGCCATGGTTTTCTTAGTTGATTAGTGTCACTGAATTAAACAGAACTAGCCCAGTAGCTTTGTATTAATCACCCAACTGCCATGATTAGTCTACTGTAACTTCTTATACAAGTAGTTCACAGAATCACTGAAGAAATGCTGTGCTGAGCGTGCCTCTGATTGCTTCCCTGTTTGACACAAAAAATTAAGATACCTTCTGTGTCTATGAAACTGCTTAGTACCTGAGGCTAATGAGACCTAAATATTGGTGCTGAGCCTTTTTCAGTGAAGCAAAGTCTTTACCCAGGACTACAAGAAATAAATGCCAGAAGGTACGTTGTAAGGGCTGCAGAGTGAGGATAAAGTGCTGTTGCCTAATTTCTTGTTGCAGATTGTTAAAAAGCAGTTCTACGTGGAATGTCATTTTTTTTAGCTTAATGGCAATGCCTTTAGCAATGCTTTTTTTCTTAAATTTACACTGTTTATAAACGGGTTTTTTGCCATACTGAAAGGGTGGAAAACAAGTGCTTTTCTGCTCTCCTTCCTTGCGTGCTGGTGGTTTGCATTTCGTTATGCACTGCGGAGTACGTGACTTTTTCTCTACTCTAACAAGATCTGCGTGACTTTGCTTACGCTTTCACCTTTATATTCGTTTTTGTTTCAATTTTGGATGTTAATTTGTAGTTCTGAAAAGGAAGGAATTAATCATAGTGTTGGCTGCCACATCCATGCAAACGTTACCTCTTAAACTGCAGGTACTTATATTAGAGTGAAAGTAAAGGGATTTTGTACTACCAAAACCTTTAAACCCTCACTCTCCACAAACAAGACCTCATTTTAATTGGTATTTAAATCAAACCTCACTGGGTTTTTTGGTTGTGTAAAATACCCCACCGCACTCTACAACATTTCGCAAAACCCATACTGGCTCCTTTCAAACACAAAAGCCTCGAAACAGCGACTAAAAAAATTACCCTCTTTCTCCACGCCTAAATTTCAGAGTGATCTAATAGATTTGATCTGATGAGCTCCCCATACTTTTAAGTTGTAAAAGAAAAAAGGAGATTTGACTGAGTTTTTCTAACACAACCTCACCTCCGCAGGGCGAGTGTAGGTTACATCTGAAATGGAACAACTCAAAAGTTAGAGTGGAAAGATCGAAGCACAGTCATTTCCACTGAATCAGGTGTTAATTCTTGTTGGGGTTTTTTTAGGAGTAGAAAATGAATACGAAATACATGCTGGTTTTAGATGTCTGCATCCCTGGATGTCTTGCAAAGTGTGAGACTGAATATTGCGTGCTTCAAATTATTCATTAAGAATGGACTATGAAGCACTATTAGAGAGGAGGGAGGGCATGGGCAGAATATCCGGATCCAGCTCATCTCCCCAAAAAAATGCTGTGCTATGTCTGGAATGGGAATGAGCTGCTCAGAGCTCAACTCCCTGCATCATTCCAGCCTTACTGTCCAGCAGAAATGCTGTGATTTATGGCATGGCATATACCAGAGAGGGTGACGGAGAGCACTCGTGTGTGTCTGGGAGGCTGGCTGTGCAGCAGCCATAAGGTGTGGCTGCAGAGTCACACTGATGTACCCAAATTAGCTCTAAACCAGCCAGCTTGGGAACTGAGAGTTATGCAGGTGCAGCTCAGTAAGGATTAACCCTTGATTCAGGGTCCCGAGGGAGGAAAGAGGAGGGGGTGGGCTCGCATCCCCTGATGACCCCCCTTGCTGCGGTAGCTGCTCTGGTATCAGTACCTAGGTTGTGTTGGGGTTGCCCGTACAGGGCGCTTTCAGATGGAGTGCAGTCATATTTGGAGTTCAAATGCCTCCTGGGGAAATGCAGCTTATGCACTGTTCCCTTTTTCAGGACCAAGACCGATGCTCTGGAGGTGAGGAAAGCACAAGGTTTTGCATTCAGCGCAGCTGTCGGGCAGCACAAGAGGTTTATAGGGGTCTGATGAACACGTTCACGCTGCAGATCAAGTCTGCAGACTCCAGTTATCTGTTTTCTTCCTATTTCTTGGTTATTCTTTCCTTTCTTTCGCTTCTGTTTCAGTCCTTCCTTTTATTCACTGAAATGAGCCAGTGTAAAACTTGCTTTTCCTAATAACTATTGGGACTGTGGATTGGATCCTCCACCTCACTTAAATCAAAGGTGGCTGTTTCTGGCCTGGGGGAAATCTTCCATGATTGGTGATGTGATTTGGAGTTTGATCTGCTCAGGAAGACAAAAAGATACAAACTCATTGGATTAACCTTAATATGTGCTTCTAGTACTGAGTTCCTTTTCAAAAGTCTATATTCATTGGATTTGGATTGTAGTACTGATTCTTGTATTCCTGACTTTAATTACCAGCTTTTAAGTCATTATGAATAATGCTGGTCTGATTCAGACTAAGAGTTAGATCCAAAGAGCTACGCGGGCTTTTAAACCTGCCTTTGGATTCTTTAACGTAGCTATTCAGTGCAATTTCACCTGTGTGAGTGTCTGAGACAAGCCTGCGGCCTTGGCAGATGCCACTGCAGCTATGGGAGACTTGTCCCCTCCCCAGGTGGCAGCTGAAGGTCAGGCAGGATCTGACAAAGCACCCTTCTAGACGTGCTAGACATGTAGAAGAGTGCAAGTAGATGGAATCTTGAATTGCGAAATGGGTAATTTCCCTTTGCAATAGCTGAGTTATCTTTTAGGGGTATGTCCCATTTATGTCACTGGAAGGGATGCAGCCTTTTAGCACGTGCAGGAACAATACAAACTTGGTCACAGCCGTGGCAGCGACCCCTCACCCCCCTGCTCATCAGCGAGGTCCTGCTCTGATGCGTGCATGTCTCTGCTTTATGGTTACGGTATTCCCGACAGCGGTTGCTGGGAAGATCCACATAGGCACTCTTTGGCACAAAAGAATAAATTGTCAGTTAATGTTATGGGCCTCTGAGTAGCCTTAACAGAACTTGGTCTCTGCTTTATTAGGACCTGGTGCTGCCCAGCTGCCCATATCAGCTATTTCTTGACCATGCTAAAAGCAGGGCTGGGTTTCCTTCCAGCACTAACGAAACCAGGCTGATGCCCTACCCTTATAATAATGAGAAGCACAACTGGACCATCTTTCATGGAAAACCCAAACATTCTGATTAATGCCTTCCTCCTTTAATATAAAAAACCAAACAAACAAAAACAACCAAAACCAAAAAAAGAAAAACACAAACCCCAAACTGTTTTTCCTTCCTCACCTTTGGGGAGTCATTTATTGCAGCTCTCGCACCAGCTGTCTGTCGTATCGTGGCGTGAGAGCTGAGGCTGTGCTGACTCTCCACCTACTCACTCGCGGTTTGGGAGCAGCCGGTCACTGAATCCCTCTTGCTTTCCCCATCAGATGCATGACCTCTACCAGCCTACGGCAGGGGAGGGCCGGGGCTTTGCAACCTGAGTTTTTTCTCGTGTGGATGCATAGGGCAGATGTGTTAGATCCCCCTTCGGCAGCTTGGCCTGTGAAATGTGTATTTCTCTATAACCTTTATTGATAAACCTGCTGACAAGTTGGCTGCGTGCTACTTTTAATTCAACTGTCTAACAGTGGACTTCGGGTTCAGTGCGAGCATAACATCATTAAGGTTTTTAACCTTAAATGAAGCAAAGCCAAATTTCAAGAACAAATTTATATAAAATATCACATGCAAGTATGTCAAAATACAGTATTTCTGGTTTCTGAAGTAGTGCTTCGGTGCTTTCTGAATTGGAAAGAACGTCTTTCAAGGAGCACCAGCAGATAATAGTTTTAACATTTGGGTTTTTTAATTAAAATACCTCTTGGAAAATGAGCTAGAGTGTAACTAAAAGTAACCACTGTCTAGAGGATGGCCCCTTTCTCCTACAGCAGTCAGGGTCTTGCCTGCTTTTACTATGTCAGGCGGATGAAGGAAGACACATGGATGAATGTACCATATATTTTGAAGATCTTTTTCTCTTGAAAGAAATGAAATGAGTGCTTACCCGTTTGGCTCGGCACATTTGTTTCTTCGGAGGCTCTCGGCGTTTTCACAGTATTTCCCATTGCGCTCTCTAATTCCGTCAAAGCTCTTCAGAACTAAATCAAAGGAGACATTGAAATTAAACATCAGAATAACACCTGCTGTGCCAACAGATGAGAAATGACCTAGTTTGGGTGTCTCCAATTTTATACAGTTTTGCTTTTGAGAACTCTTGTGTCGAATTCATGTGAGAGTTTTACATACTTGCTAAACTCTCACCACTTTGGTGCTTTTATCAGGGGAATAGCAGAAAACCACAGCTAGGGAAGTTGCTCAGAAGAACGCAACGCAGTAAAAGTTTCCATTACCAGCACCTCAGCACAATAGGAAGTCACAGCAAAGCCATGCCCGTACAGTCATTTCATACACAAAATGTTCTTTTCAGCATTTGGAGTGCTGAAGCTACAAAGAAATTAATTAGATTGCTGTATCTGGTTTTCAGCGCTGTGTGTCTGTTATGTCGCTTTATTGCCTAACGCTAAGAACGTTGTTCAGTGGGTTCTTTCTGACGCACTTGTGCTCTCAGCGAATGCGGGCAATGTTGTTTTTCCTCTTTTTTTTTTTTTTTTTTCTTCTTAACGTAACACCTTGCCTCAAAGTGTTTGATCTCAAAACACTCCTCCTGCATAAAGCCAGTGGTGCAAATGCTTCAGACACTTGTCTTAAGTCTTGGTGGACGTACAAGAAACAGCATCAGACAATGGTGGAACTAAATATTGTGCGAGGGAACGTTCCTTCTCACGGCTTTACTGCACCCATCCTAATTCTCCACGACACAGGACAGAGAGAAAAAACCCTTTGGATGTGGAAGGTGTCTCATGCTAGGGTATACTTTCAGACGCAGAGGAGAACACGCTATAGCTGTTTGAAATTGTACGTTAAAGCAAAATAACTCAACACCACTAGCTGATAGCTAATTATTTTTTAAACATATTTTGCTGTCAGTTGCCCCGTGAAAAGGGTAACAGGAGCTCTAGCAGCGCTGTATGGGTATTTATTAAACTCGGGTACAATCTGCATCTTTCAGTCTTTTCTAGCTTAAATATTTCAAAGATGATGACAGTCTTTGGTCGGCTGCTCTTTACTTACAACAGACCAGAGCCCGACAGTGTTAGCTGGCGAAGTGTCTAGCTTGAGAAGCGGTACGGCTGAAATCAGAGAGACCTTATTACTGATTGTATTCTGGAATAAGATTGGCAGAATTGAGTATATTGCTTAATACCATAAATTTTTGACATCTTACAGCTAGTGTAGGGGGCCACCCTACAGAATAAAATGCCGTTCAAAAGAAAGAGAATTCATCTCTTACCAAATGCAAGTAGATCAGTGCCAAAACAGATGGTAATGCACAGTTTGACTCCACCTCACCTCATTTTCAAGCTTCTTAGTGCTTGTTCCCAAAAGCTTTTTGCTAGAAGTGTCTGTGTCACCGGCCAAATGGCACATCACCCTGTCACTGCCTGCGCTCAGGAGCTAGCTTGTGGCGTAGCTGTAGGATGCAGCTGTGCCAGTGTCTTCCTGACAGGTGTCTGAAATCTGTTTTCACAAGAACAAAAACCTGTTTCATTGCCTTATGTTAAGAAGTCTAGAAGCTGAATAAAAAAGTAGTCTTAAATTTAAATTTTGGATATCCAAATTTGAATAAAAGGGTCTCTCTTGATACCATACACAAAATCGTTCTCCATTTAAATGCACCTAAATTTCTAAAACTGAAATCAGAATTCATTTTGGCAGGCACTGTCTACTTGCAAGATTATAATTTCCTGAACTATGAATATTTTTTCGCAAGACCCAGTTTTCATTTCTTCAACATTTTTCTCAGTTGTATCCCATTAAGAATAAGAGGTATATGCATAGGAATAGTGCAGCCAGTACTTTGGCTACGGATATTATAGATGTTCCTGGCTCATCTTCAAATTAGCCAGCAGAATTTCCTGGGCATGGGAATAGAGAGCTCAACAAGGCTGAAAAAGTCAGCCAGAGAAGTGGGATGAATACCTGGAGAGAGAACATCTGCTGGGCTCTGTGCTGTAGTAGCCGCATTTTTGGAGTACTTGAAAAGGGCAGTTCAAATCTGGGGAAGTGTATAGTAAGCAAGCTGCAGTTACCAAAACTTTTTTGCAATTCCAGATAGGTGCCAAGCACGGCAGCGTAAATTTCTTATGCCCATCTATAATTTTAACACATGAAATTGCTATTTAGATGAGAATAGTACTTGAATTTTGAGTCATGAAAGTATGGAAAAAGAAAAATAATAGAGTCCTGACTCTGTGTACCGTTATTCTGGGTCTTGGTATTTGAGGGCCAGGAGAGCAACTCGTCGTATTAACAATCAGAGTTGTGACAGGGTGTTTTCAAGAGCTTTTTTCCTACTCTTAAGATACAGTGGGTACAATTTTCAGGTGTGCTTGAGTCACGTTGGAAAGTGATACGTAGCATTTGTTCATGACGGAAAGATGTCTGAAAACTTTACCTCAGACTTACAAACTTTCTAAAAGCACGGCACATTTGAGCAAGGCATCTTTATTTTTCTAGATGGTATTTAAGGGTCTAAACTCTAAACATTGCTTTAAAAATACCTGATGTGTTTTTTGATGGTTTGCTTATAGGTAGTTTGTAATTAAACCTCTTACTGTCTAGTCCACCTGGATTAAGTACCGGTCACCTGGCATGTGCCTACTTCGTATTTTTGCAGAGCACATCCAAAACTGGGCTGGTTCATTTCTGCCATACAAATTGTCTCTTTATATGACCTTGTTCTTCTCAAAGGACCTCTGAAGTCAACAGGACAGAGCGTGCAGCTCAGTGCTGCTACTTTAGAGGTGGAAGAACCTGACTTACGGAAAATACCAATGTTATAAAGTACTTACGGTAACAGCGAAGCGCAATGGCGTTTTGGACTTTGATGTCACTAGCGTGACAGTTTGCTCTGTCTCATTACATTTTCCATGCTGTTTTACTCTCACTAGTTAACCATTGGTGGCAGCATAAGGTCTCGAAAGGGACAGAGAGTTCAAGATGTTCTCTAGACTCACGGCAGAAGTGTTCAATAAAACTGAGCAAATGGAAAGCTGTGACCACTGCTGTTGAGTCACTTATCCAAAGTGATTAAAAGGAAAATGACAGATATCAGACTGGGTTTTACCACTAAGGCCACTTGTCATTATGCAGCTGAGCAGAGTAAAGGTGCCTATAGTCCAGTCAGAGGTGGTGGAGTGAATGCCGTGGGGTACAGCTCAACTCTCAGACATTTGAAAATGCGATGGAAATGGAAAAAATGGGAAATTTCATTTGAAACGGAGGGGGCAGAATATTGTTTCTACTTACTCGCTGGCAAAGCCGTATCACTGGTTTTAAAGTAACAGTGTATGAATTAGCATCCTAAGTGTTTCTGAAACAATGGTGCACTTGACTCTCAAGTGCGTGATAGAACTTAATGGCTGAAGTCGCTTATGCTGGTATTGGCAGCACATTACAGATCCATCGTATCACTATATGATAAACTGTATGGTGGTTTCCCAAAATTTTGAGATGCTCTGCAAAAATTGACTTACAGGAAACTGTAGAGCATCTTGTGGCTGAGCTGATTTTTTTATCATATAGGTCAATAACAGAACAATAACAGTTTTATAGTTTATATTCTTTTGAAATGGTGAATCTGCTCCAGGCACTGCATCTCAGTTAAACTTGGTGGCAGAGTTTGGTTTGTGAGTAGAGGTGGCATCCCTCTGTCACAGAAGCAGATAATTATGTCAGACCCAAAGAAAATCTTTTACTGGCGGTGGTTCGGGAAGAATTAAGGGAAGGCGATAGGCTCTAAGCTCACCTTGTCTTATCAACCCAACGCCCTGCATGGAGCAGTGCAGCTGCTCTTCAGCTCGGCGGAACCGCTCTGCTGCCGGGCTGCAAACCAAACTACCTGCCGGTGTAAGGGCGGCTGTCCCTGCTCGCAGGCTGCCTCCTCAGGCTTGTGTGGAAATCTGATTTTAACCATTCAGATGACATATTTGCAGTCTTCCAAGCTTTGGTCCTTCCTCCCCTTCCCTTTCCACTTGTGCATGTGGTGTTTAAGGAGAGCCGGTGGCTGCAGCCATAGCTGTTTGCAAACACACGGCCGGTGGGGTTTAGCCATCTTTACTGCTTTACTTTTGCTGCCAAAAGGAAGGTGAGGAAAACCCCACAGCCCCAGACCTGCTTTGAGTCCTGTTTGTCAGTGGCAGAACTCTCGGCAGATACGAACTCTTCACCTGTCAAGACTGGAACCTCATTGACCTACATCATGGGTCCCAAAAACCTGTGGCACAATTTACACCTTCCGCTCCTGCCTGCGGCACATGCAGCAATAGTTTCCTCTCGCAGAATCTGTTCTGTGAGAAAACATGCTTCTGGAGCAGTTAAATAGCACGGCATATAGAAAAGAAGTCCATCGCTTTGTGAGAACTTTTTCAAAGTTATATTTAAAATGATTGAGAATTAGTGAATATAAAGAAATGAAAATAGCAAGAGAAACAAAAAGGCAAAATAAGCACCTGAGTAACGCCTCCCTGCAAAGAATACTGCAGACTAGTAAAATTAGGACATTCATCATTCCTGAGTTGCTCTTCTCTCTTTTATTTTTGTTACCTGATATTCGTATCTATACTGCCAAGGTCTTAGAATTTTATTCTCAATGAGGTTCACAGGTATTGTCTGAATCCCATTTAGCTTGAAAATGAAAGTATCAGCATCCTGCTATTTTTCAAGTGGGAAAAAAAAGCAGCTTAGATTTCAGAAGCTGTGTATTTTTTGGTGAATTTCCCTTGATTTGTTATTAATCAAAATGATCATCCGTTCAGCTTTTAGACACTTGTACCTTTACACTTAGAAAGAACGATGTAATGCTGTAATCAAGGTAATTCACATAAGCATGCAACTATGAAACAACACAGAAATACCACATTATGCAAACTTCTAACACTTTGAATAAAAAGCTCACTAATCTGTTTCTGCCATTTCTCATATTGTGGGTTATAGTGAGCTGCAGTTTGCTTCAGCATAAGGTCCTATGCATCTCTCTTACTGTGAGCTTTCAGTAGAAATACTCCTTGTCCCTTCTATCTTTAGTACTGCTCCTCGTGAAAAGGATCAAGGCAGGCTTTTCTCTTTCTACCTTTGGTGGCACTTGAAATCCACGGTCTGAATACTGTCATTGTTAATGAAATAGAGCTCCCTTTTATAGAAATAAAATTGAAACATTTGGTCCCGTATGCAGAGAATCTAAAATGTATCAGAGCAACGATTACCTTTAAATGCTAGGCATGATATTCCAGGTTGCAGTATTTCTCAAAAAAGCCGTAGTCGTAATACTGCGCTCATGCTGCCAGCAAGGTTTAGCTGATCAAGTCGCGGAGCAGCCGGTCGAATGAGTGTGTGGTGAAGTTCACGCTGTCATGTAGAGCAGCATTTGCCAAACAGGCCACATACTTCCTCTCTGAGAAATAAGGAAGGCTCAAAGTGTTTGCAACAGATGAGGTTCCTGTTGCGAGTCACTACTCAAGACACTTTTTATCTATGGGCTGAGGAAAACAGGGAGATTTTCAACATATTGCATCAGGGCTGGTTTGAGCAGATATGAAAAATGAGCAAAATAACCTGTTTTACATTACTTACACAGAAATGGTTTCTCTTTCTCCTTTTTTTTTTTTTCATCCAAATTTATTTATCCAGTAATGTTTGGTCCCCAACTGTTTTGTTTTATGTAGTTTTGCTAGTTTTTTCAGACAGACAGGAAGAGGCACACAACTTTGTTTTCCATGCTTGTTGAGCCTGGATGGGAATGCAAAGTTTGCTTTATTCTGTACTCTGCACTCCAAAACACCTCTGTCTGCAAACAATGGAAGCTCAATATCAGCAATGAAAGAATATGGAGTGAAAGCCTGTCTCTGAAGCGCTTTTTCACATCAGTTGTACAAAGTGCAGAAGCAGGAGCCTCAGGACCTCTCTCATCTCAGTGTCTGAGATGGGGAAACCAAGATACTAGCCTGTTAAATAACTCGGGAATATAATACTGCAAGATATGAATATAGACATCAAAGGGATTTATTAAGGTTTGCCCTTTGCTTTTATAATCAAGATGTGATCTGGAAAGCTCATAAACCTAATTTTATATAGTAAAATAAAACTAATAAAAAAAAAAAGCAAACACAAAACAACCAAACAAAAAAAACCTCAAAACAAGCCAAAAAAACCCCACCAGGAAACCCAAAGAGAGCTCCTACTTCACACCAGAGTAGCTCTGAGTAGATGCTCGTTGTAATGCCAGTCTGTTTGATGATGAAAACTAAAAGTTGAGAAGTGTGGGATCTGTTGTGTAAGAGTTGTTGGAACCAGGAGACGGTGATAAAATTCCCAAAGCTGTGCCAAAATTTGGAGCTTTGGTAATTAGAGGAGAATATCCTTTCTCTTTGATGGGTTTGCTAGCAGTCCTCGCGTTGAAGGGACAGAAAAGCATTAGGGAGCTTGACAAGCAAATCAGCCTGCAACACAAAGCCATGGCAGCGTTACAGCCAGTGCTCTGGGGAGCTGCTTTTACCGTAATGCCCCGTGATTATCCCTACCAGTTACATTTTGATTCTTTAGGACCTTATTTGTGTCTTCACCTCACTGGGATGCGGCATGCACGTTTCTTAACGGCTTTCACCGAATGGATGTACGATGTTTCTGGAGTTACTAAACGATCACAGGCTGGGGGATGTCTGTGCCGCGCGTGGGAACAGGCAGGGGCAGAGCTCTGCCTTTTCCTGGTCCTCCTCACCAGTATCTGCCTTAGGCTGGCTCTGGTGGCCTTTGTGCCTTTGCAAGAAGTCACGTCACGTCCCAAGCTGCGCTCACAAACGGGGCAGGTCTCAGACTGAGCAGGAAAGATTGGTCACGCCAGAGAAAGGTTGGACTTGCTTGATAGAACACGCTCCATTGGAAACACAATAAATCTCAGCCATGGTTTGTACCATGCTTGTAGAGAACACATGAGTTTGCAGGGGAGGGAGGTAAATAAAATTCTCCGTTTCCATGTCATTTCTGCCTGTTTCTGGTGGCTGTTTACCCTTGTGCAACGATGAGAGCCGGTTTACCCTTTCAGCTTGTTCAGCTAGTAACTTGTTTTAAATGATAAGATAATTGATAAGGTAATGTTTACATCTAAATGGAAGAAAGTTTTGATATGAATTCAGTGGGGCTTTATATGTCATCTTAAAAGTATTCATATCCTGTTTTTTAAGTCACTAACCTGACACAGGCACTCAGTGAGTCACTGGAGAGAGGAACGCTGCACTTGCAGGACTGCCTCTGATTAAAGCAAAGAGGGATTTGCCAAAAGCCATGTATAAAACAGAAATTGTCTTCAAAATGTTTATTTTGATAGAAGAGAGACGACCCTCTCCTCTCCCCCATTTTTATCTGGAAATCATGGTTCTAGTAGAGGGTTACGGAGAGAAAAAAATTTATATCGCAGTCTCCCTTTCCATTCCTGGACTGACCGGCCAATTCCCTGTTACACCGTGTGTGCTAATGTTTGCCACATCTGCCACAGAGCTCCTCAGCTGTGATAGAGGCTCCCCGAGCTGGTCCCAAAGATTCCTACTCCTCCAGGTTCTTGAAGACAGACTTTGTCTGAAAGCCTGGAAAAAATGACATGAATGTCTCCACATAGAGCCCTGCAACCTTGGTGTGTGTAAGCACTTGCCACTGTGCAGAATTAGATGTCTAAGGAAAAGAAATGCAGGATACTGAAATACGACCCTGCAAGAAAGAAAAAAAAAAAAAAGGCCCCAAATTGAAAACAAGTTCTGAAAATACCTTAAATCCCGTCTTTTAGAGAAAAATCCATTAAGCTAATAGGAAAGAAGAGTTAGTAGTCACTTAGTTGCAGCTTGCTTATTTTTGCAGGGAGAAAAAACAGGATATTAACAGTCTCTTTAATCTGGCATTAACTGAAACAGAAGACATCCTCAAGCAGAAATAAGGTGCAGTTTTCTGTCAGTGGAGTATCTTCAGGCATGAACTGCAAAGGAGAAGATTGCGGAATCCGTTTCTCCGTGTCTCTGAGCCCAGCTTCAATGCTTCGTGCAAGATCGGGCTGTAGTCGAACACGAGCCGTGTTTTAAGTGATAGGAGGCACTTGAGCTCAGCAGTCAGGAAACAGAAGAGCCTTGGCTACCCCGGAGGTCAAACCAGATGGTGTGGCAGATACTTCTAGCTGGGAACTGTATGCAACTGAGCCTGGAGAGTGCCTATCTTCAACAAATAAAATATTGCTCTACAGCTGGCTCTTTTGGGAAACCAGAATTATCAGGCCATTTCATTGGTTTGACTGTTTTCATTAGATATTTTTTGATCTTGCATTTTGGGTGGTGGTACTGTTATTGCTGTTTGCAGTAACGTTGCTGTCTATAGCAGGCTTCTGGGCAGACGGAAAGCCTGCTTCGTAAGGAGTCTGCAGCCTTGTAGCCGTCAGAAAAACTGCATTAATTTGAAGGGAGTGCATACGTCAAAGAGACAAACGTGGCTCAAGCAGGGTTTTCAGTTTCAGGTCAGGTTGGAAAAACAAGAGGTCATGGTGTGAGTAGAGGAAGAAGGTTTTGGCTTTATAGAGTGTGGGTGATAAAAACTAGTGGCAGTGAAGTTTCTAATCGTTAGATCTGTTGCGAATCAGTTTTGAAAAACTTTGCAGAAGCAAGTTTCCAGAGTAAATGAGGAATTAAAAGACATTCAGCACTGCAGCTTGTACAGCAACTGTCTTTTCCAGGTATGTTGGGAGACAGAGGTACAGCTGACAGTAGTAGTCCTTATATTCTTTTTTATGATCTCATCAGAATAGCAGCAAGGGGTGCTATTTAACTAAAAGCTCCTACACTGTGAGACATCTGAACCAGAAAGCTAATATCTGTCTAGATGAGAATAGTTGGATGTGCCTAGCAAGTGGAGGGAGAATTGGGATGGGCAGGGTAGCATCGGCGCAGATCTGAGAGCTATGATGTCCCAAGAGAGAAATTTGCAAGAGGTACCAACTTCAACTCAGCTGGCCACAGCCTAACATCAAAGCAAGAATGCAATCTTCATGCGTCTTCATGCAATACCGATTTGCATTCGTCAGCTTCTCACCATTGTGAGCTGCAACATTTCCTAATATCTGAATTTCTACTGTCTAGCT
Organism: Burhinus oedicnemus; assembly: GCA_008921705.1. Classification (NCBI taxonomy): domain Eukaryota; kingdom Metazoa; phylum Chordata; class Aves; order Charadriiformes; family Burhinidae; genus Burhinus; species Burhinus oedicnemus. The sequence continues at coordinate 393,321 of VFFE01007245.1, forward strand.
TAACCTCTAATTTTGCAAAGAGAAATAAAGAAATGCTTGTGAAGCTGCTGGTCTCTGAACTAAATAGTACTGAAAGCTTTGCCTTCCATTTTCAATGCCATAACTTGTTATAGTAACTACTATTGCCCAACATTGTAATGTTCCCACTCTTTCTATGAGTTTAGGAGGACAGCGTAGTGTTGCTGTTGTGGATTGTGCAACACAGCTGCAACCGCTTCTTCTCAGCAGTTCAGTACTGAACGCTTTCTTCCAGGCCGCTGTCAAAAATGTCATCGGAACTTCCTCTGAAGACAGCAGGTCAATCCGTAAGGACAGCTGAAACAAGAACTGCGTGTGGCTTCAGTTCTCTGTCAAGCCCGTCTAAATGATGCTGAGATAGGAAATACCCTGTGACAGCAAGATGGCTAACGTTCACAATTTTATTGTATATCTTACATTGTGTATAGATTTGCTTTCAAAAAACTACCCTGCAGGATTATTTGAAGATCTCAGCTGTTAGTTTTAAAAGTGAATATTTCAGCTCTTGTGTCTATAGGTACAGGAGAATTCCTGGAGAATTAAAAAGCCAAGGATTGACAAAAAGAACACAGTGTTTGTTATTTTTGAGCTGATCTCATGATTTTTGGTTTCCTGATTCATGATTCTGTCATGTTGATGGTAATATGGGTGTCATGTAATGGAAATGAACAGTTCCTCCACTATTTCAGCTTCTGCCTAAATAGTCCTATTTTTTAAAACACACAACTCCTTCATTACTGGTTGCTAGGACTAATCACACAAATAAATTATAGTTTTATAGGGAAAGAGGCCAACAGAAATGCTGAGTGCAGCTCTGTTATCCTCTGTGTCCTGAGCCTGCCTCTAATGTGGCTACAGCGTTTAGGGAAAATTTCTTTTTAATGTGAAAACTGCAGGCTCAAAAAGGAAGACATTTAATTCTGGGCAGTGTCCAGCTTCTGCTCTCACTTATTTGTTCCTGAGTTTTTTTGGTGAGGATGAGGAAACAATGAGCCCGAATTGTGATGTGAATTTGAAAAACAGAGAACTGCTACAGTTTTGCTTGCCTAAATTCTGCGGTAAGAGAAGCCTTGTTTCCAGAGCCTGGAACATATTTCAGATGCAGCAGAGGAGGGAACATAATGGTATTGCTTCCAAATACTGCTTGAATGATGTCCCAAGTTCCTCTATCACCCACTTCCAGTCCCAATAAAAATTAAACATGAATAACAATAGTGGATACCACATCTCTTTCAAACCCCAAATGCAAGACATGCTTCCTGCGTGCGGATGTTATAAAAAAACCCCAAACTGAGGAAGTGGCCATTACCATGGAAAATAGAAGAAAAAAATAGAATAAAGAAGAGCACACAAACCTGCTCTAACCGCTCATGCAAAGAAGAGAAAATACGTGCAGCAGGATAAGGCTTCAAACAAGAACACTCCTCACCTTGCAAATGTATTTGCGGAAGTTTTGAGTTTTTCTTTTACTCGTTGAGCTTGGACCATATCTAATGCTAGCCCACACACATCCAGTGCTGTGACACGAAGATTTGCCTGTCCAGGTTTTTAGCTCTCCCTCTGCAGAGAGGACTTGTGGCACACTTCTGTCCAGAACCTTTTGCAATCGTTGTTTGACTCAAGCGTAGGCTTTCAGTTTGTGGGGATCTCAGAGACAGGGGAACTTTGCACAGCTTTTAAAATCCCTGGGAGGAGATGTGTTCAAAATCAAGCACACACTAGGATGTTTTGCTTAGTCCCAGTGAATTTTTGGATTCTGTGTCATTTGATCTCAGTACTCTCTTTCCCTATTAAACTTAGCCTTTTAATAAGGGAACTTCAGAATTTACACAGAAACTACCACTTTCAAAATTTATGAAACTTTAAGAATTTGGGAAACTGAAGTATTTTGATTTCTTATCGTCTTGTTTTGTTTTGTTTTAAATGAATGCCATTTGGATACTTGATAAAACATGCTGAGCACATTCAGATCTGATGTTGAAGAATATATGTGCCAGGTTAGTGGATAAATATTGTGCAATCCTAGATCTAACGTCTCTGCTGTACCAAGGAGGCACATAATTCCTTTCTTCAAATGAAAAGCACGGAAGCTACTCTTCTGAGGGAAGCCAAAGTGCTGTGTTATCCCTTTTCTAGTCTCATCCATCCTAGTTCTGGTGAACATGCTCTTCCGAAGGCCAGGGAAAAAAGCAACGTTCTCATTCTGCGTCCTGGGGACACACCCACACACAGAGATGCTCTCATCAAGGATATTTTTCTTTTTCTTGTGACCAGCTGAGTCAGTGCACCTAGTCAGCAGCTGGCAAATATCATGCCTTACAAACACAAAAAAGGCCACCACAAACCCCGTATGAAGATAAAGCCCATTGCTCACTTGAGTTCTCATCTAAATCAAGGGCAGAAGTGAGGAATAAGACCAAGTGGTGTTTATTTCTTCTTCTTTAGACCTGCCCTCTTAAAACCAAGTTGGCTCTTCTAGTACCCCATGTCTGACAATCTTAGCTTTTTCTTTTGCTTGTCTGCAACCATCTGCATCTCAGTCATTAAGCTATTAACAGTGCTTGTTTTCCAGATCCCTTAAAAAAGAAGAAAAACCTTTCAGGAAGGTAATAGCACTGGAAATTCTACATACAGTGAACTAAAAAGACTGTTTCTACATCCAAACAATAATGTCTTTCTAATTATTTTTGGAAACAAATTTCTCCAGTTGTGAGCAATGGTATCCTATTAGTATCAATGGGTCTGCTTGTCTGAAATATAAAAAATGTCCTGGGTGCTGGCCAGGGCTGCACAGATTTCTTCGGGCTCAAAGGTTTGAGATATTTTTAAATTGAGGATTTGCTGTTTGTTTTCTGTTTCTTTTTAACTTCCTTCTGGTTTTATGCTTTTTCAGACTTGTAGTTATGCTTTGACCAAATTCAATAAGAAGTAAGTTAATCAGTTGAATAGATCGGGGTCTTTCATATCACGCATCTAGGGTTTGGGTTTTTTTTTAGAAGACGGAAGCTAATCTTAGCAGTTATAGTAAACTAATTTAAATGTTTGGAAATTAGTCATTTGAACCATGTCAGAGCTATTCCAGCCTTTCTCTTCTAGGTCAGATCTTATCAGATTTATACTAATTTATCTGCATTTTCAATAAGTAGTTTGCATGGTTACTCAACAATGTTGTACCATCTTTTCTTGGTGCGGACCTTTTCCATGCTGGCACAGCTGTAGGAAAGAAACAAAGAGTCTGGGATAGATAGGACTGTAGCCTGTGCTCTGATATTGATGCATTCTGGCTCTGGTTGATCTTCTGCAGCCTGAGTTAGCCTTTTGTTCCTACTAGCTCTGCTCACAGCTCTTCTAAACCTGCACTTCTCCTTGGGTTAGCTATCTTTGAGTTTCCAGCCTAGATTTATTTACAGTCAATATAAATAGTTAATGCCCATTTGGTCTTGCACCAGCATTGTCCTAAGGTATAAATAGCTATTCTTCATGGATTCATTTATAAAGATCATGCCTGCTCTCAGTCCTTGTTTATCACAGTTAAGGAAGCAAAACTCTGGTCTCCTCTTGTAAGATGGGCTCTCCATTCCCTGATGTGCCTCAGAGCACCCTCTTCGTATCCACCCCTGTCTGAGTGTATCTCCTTCCAGCAAAGTTTTCAGAAAGATTTGTGACTTGGTTACAGACATAACATAGACACTTTTCAGGGGTCTCCCAAAATAACCATGGCAGTGCTGGAAAAGGCCAAACCTATCCTTCTCCCCTTGGCTCCAATCATTAGAATTTGCTTCTTATGATTTAAATACCAGTGTTTTACATTGTGCAACTGAGCAGGTTTTGCTTCTCATCTTTTTTTCCAGCACCAGGGGACCAGTTGTTTTGACAGCATGTGTTGACTGGTATCGTCTTTCTTTTCCAGGGAGGTTCAGCTTTTTCTCCAGCATCCATTATTACTAAGAGGAGAGCACAGACCCAAGCAGCAGTCCTGGCTGAAGATGTGGGGTGCCCTTCATCCACCAGTGAGGAAATTGTAGCATGCCTCCGTCAGTTGCCTGCTCGCGTCCTCAATGATGCACAGACTAAGGTACACCATTGCAAAATATATGCCATTGGCAAGGAACCAAAAAGAAGCTTCTGTTGACATGAAGTTGTGAGGACGCTTAAAAAATAAATTGGGCTGAATCCTTGTGAAAGAGGAACTGGACTATCTTTGGTGCAATGATGCTGATGTCCATGACATCCAATTCTGACCTATGAATACTCACAGCTTCATTCTCCTTTAGACTAAATTCCTTTCACACTACTCTGACCACGTCTTCCAAAACTATTCTATATATAGCTTTTACATTCTTTCAGTCCCTTCTCATCTGCCTCTGGGTGTTAGTCTAAAGGAGAAGCAAGTGTCTGTAGCTTCAGTAACTGCATTTTTGCAGAAAAGGAAGTGGGGAGGGCTATCAGGGCTCTGTCTCTTAAGTGGGAGACTTGTGAAAGCTGCAGTATAAATGATTCTAGAGATGGATCCTTTACCCACAGACTAAAACACTCACTGGCAATACATTTCCAATCAGGAACAGTATAAAACCAACCCGTGCCTTAAAACAATATTTTTATGACTATAAGACCATCAATTCTCTTGGCCTATTCAACTCATTTCACTTACTGAGACTGTCAGCAAAAGCATTGCTTCCCGCCAATGGAGAGTTTGCACTTACACTAACTGGTCACTTGTTCACTTGAAGGCTATCGGCTCAGTTTTCTGAAACCTAAGTAAAATAGAAATGGCCAGGATAAGCTAATTTAACTGCTCTATTATTGCTTTTTTGCTAATCTAGCTCCTAGCTATAAGTGGTCCATTCCAGTACTGGGGTCCAGTGATGGATGGAATTTACCTTCGGGAACCTTTAGCTAAAGCCCTGCAGCGCCCTCAACTTCAGAAAGTAGATCTGCTCATTGGAAACGCTCAGCAAGATGGGTTGATCAGCAGAGCTAAGGCAATTAAGGTAGGAAGAGACTCACTGCTAATGAACTGATGGTATTACTAGTATTACAGTGATGACAGTAATCATATGCAGTCACGACAGATGCTTTTTGATTTCTACAATTTGTGAATTATATTCCATGCAAGTATGCAAAGGCATTGTCCATCTCCAGCCAGTCCTGTTTTACACTGGTTAATGGCATTATTGTATTTGTTGATTAACATTACTGGGGAGATATTAAAAGGTAAGAGTTCAGTAACGATTTAGCATGTACTAATATGCAGCAGTATGTTGTACTGTCTCTAAAATCCTATTTATGTTGCAATCTCAGTTGTACCTCACAAAGAAGAAAGCAAGCTCAGAACTTGGTTATGAAGTTCTTCACTGTACAGTAGGGCTAAGTCAGTCTTTTTCATGCCAACTTTTTTTTTTTTTTTAGCAACTTTTTTTCTCTGTTGCCTTTAAGAAGTATGTTTTCTTGTAAAGATGATTCTGAATATGGACTAGGTATGAATGGCACTGGCCTCATGTGTGGGCTAAGGGTTTAGGGCATAAACTGCTGAAATGAAAAAGAATTGTGTCCATGCTGTACTTCAGACATAGAAGTTCTCAAAAGCATGAAGGTCTACCCAGAGGCATTTTACATCTTCTTGTGAACCCTCTGGCACTGTCTGTTCTTGAGACAGCATATCGACCTCTTCTAGTTCATTTGTCCTTCTCTATGATGGGAACAATAGCGCTTCCCTGTTTAACACTGCCAAATTAAATTAAATGTTCCAACGTGCTCAGACATATGCGAAGAAATCAACAGAAGAATGTAACATGGCAGGGATAATTTTGAGGGTTATCTAAGTGGACATGAGGAAAAAAACAGACATTAGGAAAAAATTTTTCACTGAAAGAGTTATCAAACATTGGAACAGGCTGCCCAGGGAAGTGGTTGAGTCATCATCCCTAGATGTGTGTAAAAGTCGTGTAGATGTGGTGCTTAGAGACATGGTTTAGTGGCAGACCTGGTAGAGTAGGGCCAATGGTTGGACTAGATGATCTTAAAGGTCTTTTCCAACCTAAACGATTCTATGATTCTATGATTCTAAGTGAACTGCAGGTCTGTTGCTATCTTTCTGTAACTGTGTGGATTTCATCTTGCAGGAGGCAGTGAAAGGTTAATCCCAGCTTCTCTTTGCTGGTAGCCAATAACACATAGACCAATTTACTTCAGAATTAATGACAAAATTACCCCTTTGAAAGAAGACTTTTTGACCCACCTGAATAAAGTTCCTATTGCTTGTTTAGTCTCCAGCAGAAGTTTCCTGCTTTTATTTCATGTATCTTTCTCATTCGGAATCAATTAAAAGAGGAAGTCAGGCATAGGAAGTGGACTGTGATGCTGGAGGCCTGCAGATAATGATCCAGACCCTGTGAGAGGGGAATAAACCTCAGTAACCTCATTACAAGTCATGTGATGAAGACTAGGAAGTGAAATTCTTTCTTTCACCACTATTTCCACGTGCAACAGTTGTCTGCAAAACCAAAATTAAATGCTGTGATGTATTAGAAATTATGCAACGAATCATGGTGTTAATGAAAGCCACAAGTGCTAAAAGCCGGCATTGTCAGGTTGAAATTAAAAGGAAAAACACTTGTAACTGAGAGTTCAGCAGTAAAATGTTACCTTTCCAAGAAGAAAATCTGGAATATCTTCTTTATTTCAAGGCTTGCAGAAAATAAGACTGGAAGGGGACTCAAAAAAGTTGGTGCAACTCAACCCTAAGAAATGGTCATACTTACCTCAGCCTAAGAGACTTGTTTTAAAATCTCCTACTGTTGGACATCTTCTTGTCTCCTTTGGCAAGGGTCTAACTTTCCTTACTTAGAAGGACAGTTAACTTCTCTACTAGCTATTATAATAGTACCTACCTTAATTGGTGCTACTGCTGTAAATCAGATTCCACCTCTGTTCCAGAAAATTCCTGATTTTCATGGTAAGTGGTTATATTTTGTTTTCTCCCTTTTGACTTCCTTAAGCTGTTTTCATGTTCTCAGTAAGAACTGATGATTTTTTTATACACCTTCTCCTCGATTTCTGTTTTCCTGTGTTTTCAGGTTTTTAGGCCTTGAGGGAGAGAATATGACTGTTTTGACCAGTCTGTATTCCTGTCTTCAGACTGTTTTCTTAAAGAGTTGCTGCAAGGTTGAAGTTTCCTGATTTCTTCCTTGTCCACACAGTTAGTGTATTAACGTCTGGGAAACTGTAATGCTTCCTCCGTCATCGAGCTATTTAAGAACATGCACTTTCCAGGTCCTCAAGAGCATTTCTACATCATAGCCATGACGATGCATGGTTGCAGTCAAAATCAGATGATAAAGTTCTCAGTAGGCCACAGGCATATTTAGCTACAGTGACAGAAACTGCCGCAGACGGTGGCTGTTACCAAGAAGTCTGTGCACCGTTTCCTCTGTCATGTCATAAGGATCTTTGATCTGTGCTAACTGGCCTGTCGCCACAATAGACCTAGAAGAAGGATTTGAGACAACCCACACTGTATCCCACTCTTCTACTTTCTTCATTTTAAGGGTTCCCTTGAGGTAGATCTGACTTGCATCTTTCTGGGAAAAACCAAAGCTGGTTTTATGGATATACTAAGGAAGGTGGGAAGGCTTAGCTGGTGGACAGAGCTCAGTTTGGGGAACCAAGGCATAGTTCCTAGTTTGCCTCTAGGTACAACCAAGTTATTTAATCTGTTCTACAAAGAGGGGACCGAACCTCCCTGAGGCGAAAATCCATCTGTGGATATGCTCCAACTCTGTAGAGAGAAGAACCATTCTTGTATTCTGGTAGACAAATGGCACAGCTACAAGGTCCTGGAGCAAGTGTATGGAATTGGCAAAAAGTTCTTAATTTCCATCTCCTTTAGGATGACTGATTTCAGTGTAGTCAGATTCAAAGAGTGAGGGATGAAAAGTTTAACCCCTGCTGACCTGTTCTACCAGTTCCTGGGAATAGCTGTGCTGGCAAATTCAGCTAAGAATTGCTCTATTAATCCTGGTCTTGCTTTATTAATACGCATCCTGTAAATGGTGAGGAGACACTTCCAGCCATTTGGATGCAAGCAAGCTTGAGATGTGATGCAAATCTTATCACCTTAGACTGGAGTTGCATGCAAGTTTTATAAGCTCTTAGCAGTTGAGTCTTAGGAGTGAGAGTAAAACCTCTTGACTGCAACCAGACCTGGTAAATCCAGTTGGCACCGTGTTGTTCTGTGGGGGCTTACTGGCATTTGGCTGTGGTGGGTGTCTCTGTACTCCCACTGAAATACTGTGCCTGTTAAGACCTTTACTACTAAAAATAAAACCGAAAGACAGAAAGCACCACTTATGTGCTAGCAAAACATTTATGTTCGATTTGTGTATGTACAATTAAAGGCTGAGGTCTCTCAGTGATGCTTGGAGCAGAGAGTATGCTGAACATTCATGCTCAATGTCTTGCCCATGGAAATGACCGTTTTATGGCCTTCACTTAAATGCTTATTCATGTGAACTGAGCCAGAATTACCACTTCCTGGAGCACTTCATACTCATTCCCAGTGCAGCCATCAGATGGTTGAAACTAAGTGAGAAACAAAGCAGAGTTTGTTAAGGGAATGGCAAGTGGTGCCATAATGCACTATTATGTGGCATATGGAGCACTTAAGCCTGAACCCGTTAACTGCAATTCCCATGGCAGACCTTCAGAGATATTAGCTTTGAGCAGTCATAGATTAGGGCAGCTGAGCAGAAACCTCTGAAAATGTTGATTTCAGTTCCCAGCTGGGCAAAATTTTTATCCCTGTGCTATATGTGATGCTCAGGTGAGAGGATCTACTGGTTCCTACTGGCATTAAATATATGGAGTCACTGATGCTGATCTATATCTGGTTTTGTCTGTATATGCGCGTAAATTGGTACGGCCCTGTTTATATCCTCCATATGTTCTGTGCCTACTGTGTAATCTCCACATTGCAAGGATTGTTAACTTCTTTTTAGTTGGAAAACTAAGGTTGCACTTCATGTGTTTTCTTTCTTTTTCTTTCCCTCCTTAGTACAAATCTAGTTGGCTGCAGAACCCAGAACCAGGACGTAGGGGAATGGATGGATAGAAATATAGTTTATTTACCGCATGTAAGCAACAGGATCTGTGCAGATCAGATCTTCCATCCTGCAGTATATTACAGTCAGTTAATTTCTTTATGGGAAAAGGTATTCAACAACATGCAACAGATGGCAGATGTGTGTATATTAATCGTAATGACCAGGGGACCAGTGTCCTGATACATGCCATCAGTGAGGAGAACGGGCTGGTATCAGCTCTTTACTTCATCTTGTAACTAGCTGGAATCCTTGAAACACTCTGCTATACGGCTGGCAGGTCTTTCACCATCTTTTGTGACAATGTTTATCAAAAGCCATTTAAGATCTGTACATACTCTGTTAGTGTTATCACTATTCCAGGTTGACAGAAAATTATGTTTTGCCCCTTGGAAGATGTAAATGTTTGGTGTACCAACTGTAACAATTTCCTTTTAAATAAAACACTGGGCCCTATTCATTCATATGCTCCAGAAGCCATGCTGCAGCAACAAGAACAGTAAGCATTATATACCTCATTTTTTAGACAATGTTTATTACCATTTTGCACTACCAGAACAGTAGGAAGCAGTGCACCTGCTGCCTTTAACTATTTTCTTACTTACTTTCTAAAAAAAGTTGAAAACCTCACTATAACTCTGAGGTCAGTTGCTAATACATCATTAAAGGTTACCAGAATGTAAATTATTTTACATAATGTGCAGCTGTTTCTATTAATCTGACAGCAGCTGTTGTATCTACTGCTATTTGAAAATTGGTTGTGGAAATGGAAAATCAGCCAAATTGAATCAATATCTGAAAAGGTAAAATGCTTTGTCTTTTTAATGTTTCATGAGTCTTATTTTGAATGTATTGCTTTGTTTTGTGCTATCATGTTAAAGTCAGATGTTTAAATTACATTATATTGTAGCCAAAGCGACACTTGAGATATTGTGTTTCAGGTTGTGCTATTTTAGTGCTGGTTGGGATGAAAAATCTCCAAATGTCTTACAAATGCCAGTTTTGTTTCTCCTCCGTCTCTGCCTGTTGAGTCCTTTTTCGTCTGACTCAACACATCTCAAGGGCCCAACTCTATTAACAACTATTGCCTGAGAAAGGCTACCAGAATTTTGGGGGCATTTTGAAGATCACAGAAACTAGTACATAGACAGTAAAAACCTAAGACCGACCACACTGAGTCAGATCAAAGGCCCATTTAGCACAGAATGCTGTTTTCAGCAGTGCCTAAGAGGGGATGTTTGTAAGAATAGCGTAAGCAAATGTGATACTTCTGCTAAATGCTCTCCAAACCTCTAGCACTTTGCAGTTCAGGGACTTCCGAGCCTGAATTGGTCTTCCCGTATTTAATAACCATCAACTGGTTTTTTTGTTTTTGTTTTACATTCAAAACCTTATTCATGAGACTTCATCTTCACCAGTTTTGGCATCTGCAAAACCACGTGGCCAGGAGTTCCTCAATTTAACCATGCGTTGTATCATGATCCATCTCCTTCTCTGTGTTTTTCAACCGTAATATTTATTTGATGCTTGGTATCTGATGAGGCAGTAAAGGATCAGTTCCTAGGGTACGTAATCAATACCCTAAAGGTTTTTTTCTCTTTCTTTTTTTCTCTGTTTTAAGTACCCGTGATGGGTGTAGAATAAGGTAACAAGCCCACTTAAAAAACAGAACAACATAAAAACACGGCACAAAAGTTGCTTTGCACAGGATGTACATGTGTAAGTGCTTCTTACACATAAGACCTTGGGCTCTGCATTGACACAGAAAAGCAGCTGTTCTTAGCCGTAACTGCTAGCCAAACCCACCAGCCCCCGTCACCAAATGAGAGGTGCCTAATTAGACAGCAGCAATGCTTCTGCTGGTTGGTAGTGGACCTGACTTGGTGTGTGCCGAAGCCGATGGAAAGATTGCTTTTGAATCTGAGTCTGATTGGTTTGAATCTTCAGCTCTGATTTCTATTTCTTGCAGAGAAATATACGTGCCCTTGCTGTATTTAAACTGAATGATTTTGCAGGCAAGTGTGCTATGCAGTTTCATATGTGGCATTTGTGCACACGAAGTGACGTGTCATGTGTGAGTTGCCGATCTTTTTCGAAGTACAGCTGTATTACTTAAACTGGCACCGCATGACTCTTTTCACATTGCACGGGCCAAAATTGAGTGAAAGAAGAATTTATTACAAATAGGAGGAAAATTGCCAAGATCTTTTTGGACCTTGGGATATTTAGTAGTGTTTTGAAATCCCTTGTAAAGTCACTTAATCAAAATGCACAAAACATTAGAGGACGTCAGTAAGGACAGGCCTCAGCCTCAGCAGACGGGGACTTATTTTCCATCTTTCATTTCTGTGAATCTGTTGAAAAGTAATTATTCCCTCTGTACTTTCTGTATAGGGTTGTGGAAAGACCTTCTAGCAGTGTGATGAAAACCAGCTGCGGGCCATCAAAATAATATATTCGGTAAAGCATCTATGGTAACTGGACTGGGCAGAGACGAGCCTGTTTTGCATCAGACCGACGGCCCAAAATAATATAGGTCATTTATTAGATCTTTTTCTCTGGAGTTCTTATACCAAGGTGCAGCCAGCATGCACCTGCAAGGTGCCGTCTTTAGAAAGGACTTGATCCACAGAAAAGTTCAGGCTACATTTTTTTTCAGGAAGTTCCTCTGTTTCTGAACTTGAAATAAATTCTTCCCCCTCCCCCCCTCCAAAAAAAAAAAAAAAAGGTC
>VFFE01007245.1:405187-432190 GCA_008921705.1 Burhinus oedicnemus
GTATATAAGCTGAGGGATCAAAGGGTCAGCCTCTTTTTCTTCAATGGCCGGCGTCCTGGGAGGACTCGGTCTCTGCATCTACCTTTGATCCTGATCCTGATCCTGATCCTGATCCTGACTTCAGATCCGGAATCCAGTTCCTGTCCGTCACTGAGTCCAGTCTGGGCCTTCCCCTGAGCCTGCTGGTGACGTGATTGTCATCCTGGGAGCTTGATACGGCTTTGTATATTTCATTTCCTACTAAACACTTAAGTCTCTCTTTTTCTCTCTTTTCTTTCCCCTCTCTTTCCTGTCTCCTGAGCGGAGCAGGAGAGAGAGAGAGCATCTGTCGTTCCATCGGATTGGGCCAATCTGGCCCAAACCACGACAATTTCTAAGGTGATGTGTTTTATAAGCTGGTGGTTTGAGTCCTAATGTGCCCATCCAGGCTGCTTCACCTCTGTTCTGAACCAAGACATCATAGCTACAATCTCTTGGTATCTACACCCTCAGTGTTACGGCTTTCTGTCCCACCATGAGGCTCTCCATGAGAACTTAGAGACAAAATTTTCCTTTCGGTAGGTCTTTGTCCTCCATCAGAATTGCAGGGTGTTGCTCCAGGGGAGCCTCAGGGAGCAGGAGATGAACAGGAGCCAAGATTCACTTGGAAACATCTGATCTAAGACAGCAGTGACCAAAACTGTTTGGGGAACGTTTCTGGGTGGTCCAGGTGTGCTGGTGAATTGAGGTCATGGAGTAAACAAGCCAGAAGGCTGTGGGTTGAGCTTTGTGCCATTTATTGAGTCTTGCAGCGTGCTGCATTTGCCCTGCCTCCTAGCCTGTCCCAGGGACAGGCCACCCATCACTGGGGCGTCTGGGGCCACTGCATACAGCATGCATGGAAGCGCTGTGGTTCACGGGCGTTAAAGCTAGGACTCATCTTCAATCTCTTTCCATCACCACCGTTACCCATGGGACTATACAGCAAGGTTTTAAAGACATAATAAACCACTGAAGGACTTAAATTTTAACCCTTCTTCCCATCCAGAGGTACCTCCATAAGGAGCTGTTATAACAGGTCCTCTGGCTCTCAGCCTGCGAGCGCCCCGCAGCAGCCTCATGGGCGTAGGGATCACCCACTGGTTTACCGTATGAGGCAAATGACATGGCTAAGGAAAGACCCGAATGGCCTAAAGAGTCACCACGAGCGAGCAGAAGGCTGAGTAGTGAAACCAGGACATTTGATGATAATCCTCTGCTTTAAACACTTTGGAAATTACTCCAGCAGAAAGGGAGTGGAGACAGCAGTTACAGAAAGACAGTCACCTACATCACTATCACACACATGGCGGAGAAAAGAGGGATTTGCTTCTGTTTTTTTGGTGTTTGTTTGGTTTGGGTTTTTGTTGGTTGTTTGTTTTGTTTTATTTTGCATTTTGTTACCAAAAAATACTACTATCAGCATAGCCATGTAACCCAAGAAAAGTTCTATGTCAGGAAGTTATAATTAATTGCTAAAGTTTTAACTAATTGCTAAAGTTTTAACAGGATTATAATGTGTGAGAAAGCAACGTAAGTGGTTGCTATAAACTACATACGTTGTGCATATTTTGTGGTTTTAAAATATTTCCACTTTTAAAATTCTTTTAGCTGCAATTCTCTGGTATTTTTCCCAGGTATAAAACAAGTTTCATTTTCTCTTTTTTTTTTCTTTCTTTTTTTTTTTTAAACCATGGTATTCCATGCCTGTTAGAAACAGTCATTTCAGTTTTGTGGTTACTATTTTTTTAAATTTTCTTTTTACTTCCCCAGAATAGCTGACTTTTTCCCCCCATAGCACCAACTGAGAATCAGTTTTAAGCGGTGAAATGTATCTCAAAGCATTTCTCAAGAGCTAATGCTCTCCACAGGCTCCCTAGTTTTCAAGGGCCATCTGCTCCTGTAAAACCCCATGCTGGTAGGCATGTGAAGAACAGTAATTTTCGTTTCATATGGGTGTTGTCAACCATAACTGTCAAAGAGCATTGTGGTCAGTCAACCCATAGCTTGTGGTCTCACAGATGGGCTTAAAATAAACTCTGCTGAACCAAGATAGCTACTCGAACAGTGCCTTTCATAATTATACCAGTTAAATATAGCAACATGTTTTTCTGCTTCTCTGACACTGTTCTTTCTTGCCATCAGTCGTTCTTTTTTTCCCTAGCAAGTCTGAAGGAGCAGCTACTGTTTTCAGATTCACTAGACTGAGAATTGAAACCTCCCACTTCCGCAGCAGATACGTCTGTGTGTGCTCATGTAGTTACGGATCTGCAAACACCCAGAGAGTGTGCTGAGTCTTTGGGCACACGTAGAATGAGAAGTGATGATATAAGTATATATATAATATCGCCCTGAGGAATCACAACGAGGTATCTTGCAGTAAGGTGTCCCGTTTTCTGCCTACGGCCCTTGGACTGCTTGTGCTCCTTCCAGCTACTGCTTACCCCACCTTCCAGCCCTACTTCTTGGGGCAATGGAAGCTAGGAAGGTTTGGATGTATTTGCTTCACTCATACCTCTGTATTGCAATACCTGGTGACAAATTGATCATTTAACTCTCTCATTGCACGTTGATTAACCTTTCTCTCCCAGACATACAGCTGCACTAGCTATTCCATATGGATGAGCCCTACCAGAGGCCCTGAAGGATATCTCCAAAAGGGGTCTCTTACCTCTTCCAGCTCTGGAAAGACTACCCAAAGAAATCATACAGATCCAAATGCAGAAATGACATTATTGTTCCTTAACCCAGGAAATACATAAATCCTTCTACTAGATGCCATTGCAACCTAGTGGTGCCAAAAGAAGGAGCTTTATACTATTACAGGCATGAGCCCCCATAAACTAGACTAGACTGTCAGATCTTATTTATTTAGTATCATTACCATAGTTCAACACCCCATAAAACAGCAATTTTAGTGAATTCTAAGCTGTACTGGGTTCATAGGGGGTGAATGTGGTTTCTCTCAGTGCACTTGGAGGAAGAGATATGAGCTGTTTTGGAAGATTTAAAGAAGGCTGTCAATACAGAGAGAGATCTGTTGGTTGTGGGGGGTTTTTCTTTCCTTTTCTCTATGACTGTGTCTGTTCCCTGCTCCTCCTTTTTTATCAGTGACCAGTTTATTACATGTCCCATCATAAATATGGCCAGTCACTGGGCTGCTGCCTCCAGAGGAAATGTCTTCATGTACCACGTACCTGAGAGCTCCTCACAGAGCAGGTAAGGAGATGGTTTTTATTATGTTTCTGGGATTTAGAGTTTGCAAAAAAAAGTGCTGTCTGTTTGGGCACCCTGTGGAGTAAATGGATAGATGTAGGTATGAACAGTTTGGATTGGCAAAGGAGTGATTGGGCTCTAATTGTTATTTCTCTCTCTTGACTAAATAGGAATGCTGTTTCTAAACTGAGGCACTTCAAGATTTAGATGTCTAAATTAAATTTCCCTTTTCCAACTTACCTACCTTTGCCACTTCCAGATAGTCTTTTAGATTTCTACTCTATATCGGATAAATCTCCCAGAAAGAACCAGAGTGAGGTCTAAGCCATTGGGAGCCCACAGCCCTCAAGGCAGACGGGGTAATATTTTCTAAGGACTCAACAATAATTTAACACTGCCCCCTTTTGAAGTCAGTGCAGTTGTACCACAGTTAAACTGACCGGCCCTCAGTACGGACAGAGTCTGAGATTTATTCTTTCCTGCCCCGGCACTGTGACTTGTGATCAGCTGGCAGGCTGTCTCATGGGAGGAAAAATATTTTTGAACACAGGCTGTTGTGGTTTGAGAAACCCACAGCAACTTATTGTCATTTAGACAATTATTCTATCACCCAATGACTCCTCCCCACCCGGGAAGGGGAAATGGGGAAAAACAAGGAAACACGAGGGTTGAAATAAGAATAGATTTAATAAAATAAGACTAAATAATTAACATTAGTAATACTAAAGAACCAGTATTATCCCGATACCGATATAAAATATACAAGGATTACACTCAGCCCATTCTATCCGTAGGAAGCTGTGCACTCCCAGCAGTGGACAGCAAATGTCGGACACTGCGAGCGCTACGGGATTGGGAGGAAGGGAAGGGCTCAGGGCTCTGACACCAGGGCAAGAAGTTCTCTGGATCATCGCCATCAAGGAATAGAGAGCACTTCACAGCAAACTTTCTAATTTATGTTGAATGTGATGTTCATGGTATGAAATAATCCTGTTGGCCAGTTTGGTTCAAGTGCCCGGGTCTCGCTTCTGCTCATCCTTGTACCTGGCGAGATTGAAAACACTGAGACCTTGAAACCCACGTACCATAGCTGGCTATAAAGTAAATATTTTCACAAATTCAGACACTAGAGTCTTCTAAAAGTGCAGTTTTCCCAAGTATTAGAAGAGAAATTAGTCCTGCATCGCTCAAACCACAACAGAGGCATTTGCAGACTCAGGCTCTATGTCATCCTTCGTGTTAGAAGTTTGCTTAAAAATTTTTCAGCAGGAGAAGCTGTGTTGTATTTTAGACAGAAAGGTCTAAATGCCTATGGAGACGCAAATGCCTTGTTCCCTTGGGCACAGAACAACCTGGTAGCCAGAGGCTATTAAGGTGACTTTTCCTGGTTTTGTTTTAGACCCAGCCCCTTCCAGAAGTCAGGATGAGACTCTGAGGTTTGCAGGCAGTGGTCAGCGCTTTGGGCTGCTATGTGACACACCACAGTAGCTCCTGGTCCCTTGCTCTCAAAGGCTGAGTGGTCAGAAGCTGCAGTAGCCCCTCCTGTCCCCTAGATCCACACATCAGGGCAGCAAAGCACACAGAGATGCTTATCTTCTAGCTGTTCCCTTATGAGGGCTCAGGGGAGGGACAGCAGGGTCCTACTGGCACCATTTGATACTGTGAAGCTCCCTGTGAACTACACAGGTTTTTTCCTTTCCTGATAGCATAGTGAAAAAGCTTTTGAAAGAAACCATCAAGATCTAGGTTACAGATGAAGGCCATTATGCTGCGGTAACACAGGCTCGCTTTCTTTTTAACTGGGAAGAAGTTAATCCTCGGGGAGCCGTTATTTCGCTGGCAGCTCCAGCGGGAATGTTTGCAGTTTGGCTACCGATAGGCTCAGATAAGTGACTTTTACAAGGCTCCAAATAGGGCTGAGCTATGTTATGCCAAAAATCCAGCCACACTAAAACAAAAGATGTGTTCTCAAATTAGCTAGCAAGTTTTCTCTTGCTTTGGAGAATGATAGTGGCCCGGTCATCTACAATAAGACCTTATTTGAAAGTAGATGGAGTACTTATACAACTTAGAGTCACTGGCTTTGAGGCAGCGATTTTGGACTGGTGAGAATTTCCTCTTCCATCTATCTCTATTTAAGATTTCTCCTCTGCTTGTGGTATTTAGCTCTCCTCACATTCTTCAGTGCAATAATAGTTTATGTAGCACTTAGCTACATGTTTTAATAGTATTTATGTTGTCAGTGGTCTTCTAAGCTAATTACTTCAAATTTTAGTGCAAAACTTATAATTTCAATTTTTCATAACTCTTTAAAAGAACAAATAAAGCCAATGTGCTGTCTGAAACTTGTGGGAATGTGAGGCAGAGGCTCAAATGCCTGGGGCTAAGACACTTGCAAGGAAAAATGGGCCCAAACTGGTAGGTTGCATTTATATTCTGACTCCTTTCATCTTTATTTATGCATAAGTACCATTATAATAAATGTTGTTTAGGTTGCAAAGGCAAGCACTTAAACAGAAACTGCAGAATTCGTCTTGTCTGTGTACTGAAATAGCTCATTTGACTCTATGACTTGACAATTTATGAAGTTATACCCTCATTTTCCCAAGGGACCTCACACTAGGTCCCTTGCTGAATATACTGTGAGTGTTTTGTTTAAACATTGTTGTCATTCATTCCTAAATGAGTCCTTCCTTATTCTCCATCCCATTTTTGCCATGTGGCCTCCCTCCCTCACCCTCCCTACAGCATTTCCCCCTCCATCTAGCATACGTGCACTGCAGGCTGTCCAGCAGCCTCACTGCATGCCGATGATGTGATGCTGTCAAGGGTAGGAGCTTCACATGGGAGAGTAGCCTTAACTGCTAAAAACTATGAGAAACCATCAGTAATCTGAAACCAATAAAACGTAGTGTTTGGGAATATTATTGGCAATTTGCCCTACCGGGTTAAAACCAACGATGCACATGAAAGAGTCTTCAAGTAGAATACATAATCTAATCTTGGGGAAAGGTCTGGCAACCATGTCACCGACTCCCAAGGGACTTCCCTAACCACTGGAGTAATGAGGCCTGCCAGTTGTCAAGTTCTTCTTTGAAAATTGCAACTCTTCTTAGGAGAAGGAGTAGAGGCAGATACTCTGCTGAGTAACCCACAGCTTAGGCTGGAAGGTAGGATGTGCGGGTTTGAACTTGCTCAGCAGAAGTGAGAATTGAATCCGGGACCCTGACAACACTCTAGCTATTAAATTCCTGAATAGAAGAACCCTGTTACAGCCATTTCTTTGTCTTAATTAATGCAATATCCAACAGTATGTTTTGCACGTAGTAGGCATGTATGGGATATCCTGTGAGTACACATATGGGATCAGATCCCCCTTGGTGCATTGTAGCTGGAGGAACACCTCATTAGCTATTCCCGATCATTCATAGGCATTTGACAGAAAAATGATTTCTCAGCCCATTTGATAGTGAATCGCATCTGGGTTTGCCGAGATACATACCTCCGCTTGTGAGAATGGAAACTTCTGGAGTGTTAAGTAACATAAGAGGTGAAATAATGATTTTTTGGTCTTTGGTGTCTAAATTCTTCCTTAGATGTTAGTTTACACAGGATATGTACCTTTCCCTCTTTGTGTTTGTTAATGGTATCATAAAGATGATAGTGATAATATAATTATATATTATCTATAATAATAACGACTAATAGCTACCTCACAGGTGTATTGGAAAGAATGCATTAAAATACTGTTGTGTTCAGATAACTACAACAATGGAAGACTATTGAGTCTTAGATAAAATATTCTGGCTAGGGAAATGGCCATTCACTAATTAAGATAAGGCACAGTATAGCAACACATTCTCCAATTTCAACTCTGTCATATCTCTCCTACTTTATGTGTGTCTCCCAAAATGTGTAACAGAACAGAGAGTTAAAATGCAGGGATGAAAAAGTACTGGTATTTCCTCTTGTTTCACATGGAGCAGTCCCTTAATAACTCACAGCAAGATAAACAAGAGGGAGGAAGAAGTCAGCCAGTAAAGACAGACCCAACTGAATGATGCAAAGTAGACAAAAAGTTATTAAACAGGGAAGAATTTTTACCAGTACAAGTCAATTAGCGAAAGTTTGTCTCAGAACTGGATCTTTCTAAACTCTATACACATAGACACATTCAAGCCTGCATAGATACAGGGGTAGGATTAAAAAGGCCAGCTAAACTGATGTCTATGGCATATGTGGAAAATCACATAAAACCATGAACTGACAGTTTTCATATAGATGAATGGATCTTGCAGAGAGCAAGCTAATATCTTCTTCCACGTGGTAGCATTCTCCTGAGCTTGGCGTGACACCGTGTCTGCTTTAGTCTTCAGTTCCCATTGGAATAAGGAGCGGGATGCATAGCCAACTCCTGCATTAATGATCTGTGGTAAAAATATATACATAACCCAGATGCCATTTTCTCACTCTTTTTTTGAGAACACTTCGACTTTGGAGTAAACATTTATTCAAAACAATGCGGGAGGAATGTGACTGCTCAGCATTGCCTAGGATTAGTGGGGAGGGCTGGAGTATAGCTTTTGTTACAGTAAAGAAATATGTGATAGGACAAGTATGTTTTTACAAGGATAATATTATTAACTGTACAAAGATTTGCCTCGTTAACTCTTCAAGAGGTTTCTGGGTGACTTTTGCATATGATATGAAGTAGCACTGCTTGCCACGCCAGCATAGTTTCCAAGTCACACTGAAGTGCCAAATGTGCTGTCTTAAACATGGTGGATAAAAATCAGTGCTCTGCTCAGAGGGGGCAGATCATCAGCTGCAGCAGGATGGCAAAGCGTCATTATTGTCACTGAAGGGGTCTAAACTGAGACTTAATGAGGCTCTATCTTATAGTCATTAACATTACCATAATAATTGTCACAAAACCTTTTGTTAACTGTTGTGCACTGGACATGTTCATCCACGATTAATGAGCTGCTGTCTGTTTTGGATCATTTTAGTTGGGGCTGTCTTTACCTCCTGACTGCGCGCTCTTGTGTACGTTGGTGTGAGTTGTTAAAAGACTGCTCCATGCCAATGCTCACATAGTTGGCTGGATTTCGGTAACACTTTTTATGATTCCTGTAACTGAAGGCGAGAACTCCTGACTGATAAAAAACCCCAAATGTTTGTGTATAAACCCATTCAACTATGTGAAATATTTTCGTTTTCTATTTATTATGCATGCTGTGCTAATTCCGGCTGTTCTTAATATCCCTTTAATTAAAGGGGATTTTTCTACTCTTTTGATTTTGTAATAACCACATCCCTGTCCTTTAATCTGTCCACCACTTGTTGTCCACTTGAGACTCTGCCCCTGACTATAGCTGTTAGTCCATGAGTACCAACACCCCGTAGGCTGGGGGGCCACAGGGTGAACTGGGTGCCGTGGAGGCAGACAGAAAGTTATGTCTCTGAGCTTCAAAGAGACTCATCTAAACACAGAGGGCAGATAATGCACCGGCAAGGTGGTAACAAGAACAACAAGATGCACGTTGCCTCCACAGCTGGGCAGGCACCACAGTCGCCTTAGGTAGCTACGTACACTTGCTGCAAAAACAGCTTGTCATTTTTCTCTATTAGGTTGTACTCCCAACTTCGAAAAGTTGTTGTTTTGCTCTTGTTGAAATTGCCTCTCATCCCTCTGGCCTTATCCATTGTGTTATGCCAGCTGCAGCTATGAAAACATTCTCCTACTGATTCAACCACATCATGCCATTCTCAAGTCTTTAGACAGTTTCTGTGTTGCTAAAGGCTTGAGGTCTAGACAATTTGTTTTTTCTTCCCACGGAGTGGCTTAAGGGCCTTTATCATTCAGTAGATTTTTCAGATCTTGGAAATTAGCCATAAATATGCAAAAGCAAAGTACCGAGCTCAGAAAAAGCAGAAAACATCTTTAAACGAACTGTAATTCAGCTAAAAGACTCAGAATCATAGAATCATAGAATGATTTAGGTTGGAAGGGACCTTAAAGATCATCTAGTTCCAACCCCTCTGCCATGGCCAGGGACACCTCCCACTAGACCAGGCTGCTGAAAGCCCCATCCAGCCTGGTCTTGAATACTTCCGGGGATGGGGCCTCCACAGCTTCCCTGGGCAACATGTTCCAGTGCCTCACCACCCTCAGAGTGAAGAATTTCTTCCAAATGTCTAAGAATATTAATTCCTAATATCTAAGAAAAGTACAAAGCAATTTTTGGACCTGCATGTGTTGCACTGGGACAGGCTGTTCCCACAAAATGTAATCTAGAAGATAGGCACAAAGCACATATATCTAGAGAGACCTTCCTTGGTGTTCTGGGGTCTTTGGATGGACACATCACCTCTTTAAGGAAATTAATCCATTCATTCAGCTCAGGAGTAGGCATACTGAACAAATACATGAATTTCTGTCCCCCAAAGATGCACTCAAGTGTCAACATGCCTATTACTAGATTTTTAATACAGTGATTCCCTGACAAAATTCTGTAATCTATGTTATTTAGGAATCCCGACAAGATGATAAAAGTGCTTTATTCCTGCATTAAGATCTGTTTGCTGGGTTTTTTTTTTTTCAATTAATGTGAGCTTTCAGGTTCTTAAATTTATTATCTGCTATTTCAGTTTTATTTTCTTCAATTGGCACAGCTATAATGCAAAGTAGAACATTGCGTGTATTGGGAGTAATCCAAATGGAAAAGACACAGCAAACTCCAGGATACTTTTGCAAGTCACATGTATCCATAGGGCCTTTTTGGTACAAAGGTGGATAAACTTGGCAGTTTAACCCCGTTAGGAGTTAAGCTTTTTCCATATGTCCTGATTTTCCTGAAAAGAAGAAAGAAAGAAAAATGTTCATCTGTTTTTCACATGCTTTCCCCCATTTTTCTGGCAGGACTTTGTAATGTGAGGAGATACAATGAGCCAAACGCATCCCTAGAACTGCAGAGGTCACACCAGGCCTTACGCTGGCTCATTAAGTTGCTATAAATATCCAGCTCTCCTTTGATTATTTTTTTTCACCCTGAAATCATGTCCCATTTCATTTTCTAACATGTGTGGTTATATATAATTTTTTTAAAAACTACTTTTGCTTATCATCAAAATGAACATTTCAGTCCAGGCAAAGCGCAGTGTTGGTAGGCTGCTCCTCTCCCACGACATGGATGAGATGGTGCCTGTTAACAGCTTAGGATATTTGATCACACTCTGGCAAATCTGCTGCTATTAATATGAAGAGAAGGTAGATGTGTGCAAACAACCACATTTAGTATTTCCAATACTTCTTGCAAAAATTAATTTTAAATCCATTTATTGAAAACAAACACAGAAAGGGGCCACGAGATCATGCAGACAGTGGCATTTTATATATAGAATCATAGAATTATAGAATCATAGAACCACAGAATCATAGACTAGTTTGGGTTGGAAGGGACCTTTAAACGTCATCTAGTCCAACCCCCCCTGGAATGAGCAGGGACATTTTCCACCAGATCAGGTTGCTCAGAGCCCCATCCAACCTGACTTTGAATGTTTCCGGGGATGGGGTATCTAGCACTTCTCTGGGCAACCTGGGCCAGTGTTTCACCACCCTCATGGTAAAAAATGTCTTCCTTATATCCTTTTCTCCAGGGACATGGTTATTATGAAATCCTATCTTGACTCAAATCAGCAAAAGATCTGTCACCAACTCTATGAGTCTGAGTTTCACCTATGCTGTTCAATCCAATCAACATGTAAATGACCTATTCTCACCAAAGCCAAGTGGCAGTGGATAGGTGTTTTGTTTTCCTAGTTCCTAGTGATAGGCCTATCCTTGCCAATGTGATCCTGAACAGGGCCTTGAATATGAGGCTAGAAACTCAAAACCATGATCCCATCTCTAACACGCACCTTTTCACGGAATTGTTAGAATGAGCGGTTATGGTCATAAAAGTTTACATTTAAAGGATTGATGGTTTTCTTATCTCACAAGTCTGTCACAGATCACCAGTATCTGCTAAGTTTAGTGACTAACATTCGAATACACTATGTCTTCTACATTTCTCAGGCAATCATTGTAGCTGAAACAAAATGAACAGATCTCTCTGTTTCACCTCCTGAAGAGGCTGGGTTGCAATGCTCTAGCTGAACCGAAGGGTTTGTGCAGGAATTGAAGAAGGAAGGAGTTGCCCAGCAGACCATTTATGACTAATGGTGCTACTGTCCCCAGCGTGATGGGGCTGGGAACTTAAGCCTCTGAAGTTATCTGCTTAGGTTTCTGCTAGACCTGGCTTACTGGGCTATGTAGCCTGAATTCATATCACATAGGGTAATGGTAATTTTGGCCAACACCTCTAGTCAAAGTTGCGGGAGACTGAAGATCATTTGAGGGTCAGGGTTTTTCAGGCTGGGGCGTGAGAAATAGGGCTGCTAGATTATATTTGTTCCACAATTATAATTCATTAAAAAAAAAAAAGGCAAAAAAACCCCACCAACAAAAAACCAGAATGCCAAAATAGTATCTCTTGTGGGAAAAGGGGATGCTTGTGTCATAAAATGGACAGTAGGTTGATTTTGTAAACTTGTATAAAAAGGAGTATGAAGAAAATTGGTGAAAATTGTTTATGTGAATGAAGATAGAATGAGTTTTGGAGTGAAAATATCAATTAAATTCCTCCCACATACTATTTAAGATGTGGTGTCAGGTTCTTCAACAGGTTTAAATTTTCATTTGAGTTGGAACTCTTGCCTTGTTATCAGTAAAAAATTTTAAAACACAAGAAGAAAAGGAAACGCATGGCCACACATTAGTTTCTTGTTCTAGACCATATATATTAGAAAAGTATTCTGTTAATAGTTATCTGTGCTTTATGAGGACTAAAATATCTATTATTATTGGTCAATACAGCTAAAAAGATTGATAAATAAATATCCCTTTGGTATGTTCAGTAATGACAAAGTGATTCTTCTTCAACTTGCTTTTTCATCCTGAGTAAGTTACTGGTAACTCTGGCTGAACTCTAGCTAAAGTTATGTTTATCTTGTTATTTTAAAATTCACAAGATTGGACAGCAGTGCGAAGTTTGGTATTTTGGTATTGTATAGGATGTCATTTGAATTTTTAATTAGTTACATTGGCTTCTATCTGTGTATGGAGTTTTCAAAAAGAACAAAAAACTGCGTTAAGCCAAATAAGAATTGAAGCTGTGACTCAAAAGGCTTTGAGATTAGTTGAAATTGTTACATTAGGAGCGTAAGGACTATTTTTAAATGAAAGAAAAAAAGAAGTATTAGGCCGTAGTCAGTCATTAATCATCAAAATGTGTTTTCAGTATGAAATAATTAGCCAGATCTAGAACAAGGACAAAGTTCAAAATGAGATGTGTGTCCTAATTCACAATGGATCGCAGTGTGAGGTCTGTGCAGCCCCAGCTCTCAGTTGTGCATTCAGTCCTAATGCAGAATAGCATGGTGGTCTGCCAGATTGTATTCTTCTGTTCTGACTGCCATGATTATAGATAGCTATTAATGACAATTCCATTTCTCAAACAAAATTTTTGAGGATTTCCGGTTTGGGGGTATGTTGGTTTTTGTTGAGGTTTTTTGTGGGTTTTTTTGTTTGTTTGTTTGTTTTGGGCTTTGGTGTTTTTTTTTTTGTTTGTTTTGGTTTTTTTTACTGTTCCAAAAGCTTGTGGTTAAGATATTAACTTCAGCTGTTGGAAATCTGGGTTTACATCTAGTTTGATTTGGAACAAGACTTTGAACCAACTCAACCATAACCTGGGTATTTTTGTTCTAAATTCTGACCTTCTCATCTTTTATTCTTCCCTGTTGAAGTTGTTCTTTGTATGCAAAAGTAGCCACAGTCCTACAGAGAGCGCAATGGATTATGTGACGGCTAAGAAATCCCTTTCTCTCTTTCTTACTTGGAAACATTTAAATGGAAACTTCATCTCAGGCTTAAGGAAAAGTTTCTCATAACCAATACCTTCCCAATTAAATGGGTTGGCACTGTATAATGAAAATTCCCAGCAAGTGATATTTCAGGGTCTGCTGTTGAATCGTTGGCTATGAATGTCACAAAGTTTCTGATTTTACCACCTGTTTTTCTGTAAACTGGGTAACTGAACGCGAGTAGTGCCTCCGTCTGAAGTGAAGTAGTAATTCTCCAAGGGGAGCTCATTTTAGTGTGAACAAAGTGGTCGGATCTGGCTCCCGGCTTCCCCATGGCTCAATCTACCAGTCTGTCATACTGTCACATAAGAAGACCTGTGAACCTGTTTCTAAAAATATTGACATATTAAAAAGAAAAGGTATACAGAGAAGACCTGCAGTGATACCTTTACATGAAGTACTAGTCCCGTGAAGTCACCAAAACCAAGATTTCATCCTTACACATAACTGTTATTAAAATAACAGATCTGTTGCTTGAAAAGGGACTTCTTTAGGAGAAGTTAGTTGCTATTAGTTTGTCTTCCTTAAAAACACTTTAAAAATCCCTTTTGCCATTGTCTCTGCAGTCCTTCCTTTTATCAAACTGTCCTCTGAAGTCCACCAGCTGCTGGGCTCTGCATTTCCCCATTTAGAGTTGATGCTGTTGAGCCACCTATATGGCACCCTGGGTTCCAGGAGTGCAGTTTGAAGCAGCTCAGGAAATAAACACCATCCTGCAGAGCTAGCAGTGTACAACAGCAAAGCTATTCTTTGTTTTTCTGTCACTCCTCTCTTTCTCTCACTCCACTTTTCTTCCAGTGAAAACAGTCTTACTACCTGCTGCTACCTTCAGACTGCTCAGAGCTCCTACAAGACTCCAAAATCCTTGTTTGGGTGATTCTGGCCATTTTGCACTCCCCTCTGGCAGTGATGGATGATGATCAGAGTCTGAGGGAGGAGACAGTAATGTCTAGTATTTTCCATCCAGCTGCCATCTAGATGTTTCACAGTTGTCTTTACTGCTGTTTTGTAAGCATGTATATATGTGCTTCTTTCCCCTCTTAACTTTATATTTTCTTTCTCATCCTGTTGCGATTGATACTCACTGGCCAGGGTGTGGTAGCGTCAACCAGAAACATTGGAAGCAGCCCATGAAGTTGTAGAGTTTCCTACCACTTTATGTCTCTGTATCAGATCCATTACAGTTGTACAAACAATTTCAATCCTAATAAGATCTCTGTTTAGGAGTTTGCTGAGTTTTAGTCTGGGCTGTGACCCTAACAGATTTCACCTCCAAAAACATGAGGACTGAGAACACAGTCTCATTTTGCGGGAAACCCTCAGTCCCAGCTCACTCCTTTTAGATTTACCGCTAAGTTCACCTCTCCTATCCCTTCCCTAAATGGGTACATTTGTCCCTTCATTGTATCTCAACTAATTTCATGTCCTCTATTCTATTCAAAAGTGACTCTTCATTGAAAAGAAAATAACTCCTTCAAGTATATAGTACCTTTGCTGCAATACTGACACTAAACATTGCTGTAATACGCTGGGCCAAGCAAATTATTTTTAAAGTAAAATTATTAAACTATGATCTTGCTTAATCCTTCTATAAATATTTGGGGAAGAAAAATATGCTTTAATCTTGTTTCAGTTCTACATTTTTTTGGTGAATAATCTGTGAATAATTCACTTTCCAGATGCAAAGTATTACTGAGGTATTATGATAAGGCTAAGGAAAATACAACCAAAGATGTATTTCATTTAGAGGGTTGTGTGTTTGTTTTTCAAAATAGAGGCTTTGGTGCCACCAGTCATAAAAAGTAAAGGAGTCATCTTGCTTTCAGCCCACCTGCCCATAATAGTTTGAACTACAAGCCTTGTTCCATTAGAGGCAGTATCAGGGTCATATCAACGCTGCTGCATTTCATCTCCAAAGATAAAATAGTTTCAGTTGTGCCACCTTTTGACAACAACCTCTGCAGCCACTGCAGATGAAATCTTGCTGAGTGGATCTGGGATTTGTTTATTCCTGCCTCCAGACATCTGTTCCTTCTCCCAGGTCCCCTGATGCTGTCTGCCTTCATGCAGCATTTAACCAAGTCAATAAGACTTTTGTCTAAATGTGGGATACAGAAAATGCAATTGCACCATACTAGAAATGTCTCCTTCTGAGCTGTGGTTCAAAGCTATGTGTTGAGCATAGTTTGGTTATAATTTTATTAGTAGAAGTTGGCCACTGTTTTTCTGCAGGACTTGAATATCTTGAGTTCTGTAACCTTTGATCCTAGGTCCTACGAGTGTTGTTGTCTTGCCTGGCCAGTCTTGTCTCTGAATTGTTGAAATATTCCTTATTATATGTGTTAATTATTACATGGAACTGAACAACAATTGTTCTTTCTTAAATCTGATCTAGGTGATTATCTCAAGCTGTTTTGACTTGACTGCCATATAAAACTTGGGGAGAACAGACTGTATGAACCAAAACCATCCAGCCAGCAGAGAAATTAGATTAAAACTATGTCTAAAAGAAATCTTCATAAACATCTCTTATTACATCTTTCCTTATCCAAAGATTTGGGGCAGAATCCTGGCCCCAATGAAGTCAATGGAAAAACTCCAATTGCTGTTAAGAAGGGCCAGGATTTTATTCCAAGTCTGTGAAATAAACCATAATTAACCTTCCTTCAAGGCTGCCAGATTCCGTGTCACCACTTGCTTCCACTTTCTGAATTTAATTTTAGTGAAAATCTGTACAAAACTTAAGAGGCATTTAAGGAGTAGCCAAGTGGTTTCTCCCTCTATCGCTTTCTCTTATATGCCCAGTTAATTTAGAAAATGTGCCTTGCTGTCTTCCACAATTTCCTCTTGTAACAAATGTTAAAGACCCTGCATTAACTTAATGGCCAATTGTCCTTGTTACTGCTTGCTCTTCTTTTATCTTCTGGTTTGAAGAAGCCCCACAGCTCACCACACTGTAATTAATGGTCATTAATTATTTAAAACTTCGCTTTATTTTCTGAATTAAATTAGTTCCCTTTCTCCCCCAAATAAATAAATGATGGGTTTAATTATCTTTGTATAAATATTTTTTTTTAGTTCAGGTCAGGAGCTCTTGCTGGATGTTCAGTATGCATTTGGACTGCCATTCTACCCAAAGTATGAAGAACAATTTACTCTGGAAGAAAAAAGCCTTTCCTTGCAAATCATGCAGTATATATCCAATTTTGTAAACTCTGGGTAAGTATGTGACATTTAAGAATTACTGTGATTGAGGAGGGGGCAAGGAGTAAAGGGAATGTAGTCCAGATCCTACCCTTACTCAACTAGACTCCATTTCCTCTAGCAATCTGTAATCCTACAGAGGGGGTTTCGGTCAACACTGTTGGAAAGTCATGGCCAAGTTGTCAAGCAGATACCAAAGATCTGTAGTACGACACTTAGCTAGAAGTAATAGGAATTTTATCTCCATGGAGCAGCTGCAAATTCTACTTAAATATGTGGCAGCTACAAAGGCCTTGGTGTTGTTTCCAGAGCTTAGTTCTAGGACCCCAATTTTGAAGTCTCTTGCCTAAAAAGCTCCCTTATTCCCAGAAGAAAGGGGAAAGCACATGAAGACACAGTGCAACCTTTATGAACTACTCTATGAATAACCCTCAGCTTTACTGTGCTGTGACTGTGCTCGAGAATGAGGAGTATCTCTGGAAAGCTAGTGTGGGAACTGTGACTTTACGTGCTTTTTAGAGTACCTTGCTTTGGGACCAAGGGCTGTTGAGGGTGTTCATAAGCCCGTGTCCGTACAGGTTCTGTGTACCTGTTCCTTAGGAAGTGAACCAGACTAACAAGTTACTGTCAGGTGAGACACTGTGAATGATTCACCAGTCTGGACTGAATTTGAACCCTTCTGGTCAGAGGGACCGGATACATATTTCCTTGACCTAGCTGATCTCCTTCTGCATTTCACTCTTCATGTCATTGTTTTCTAATGAGGATTTCTCCCATTCCTTTAGAAATCCAAACTACCCTCATAGTTTCTCAAGAAGAATGTCAGGGGTGATGCCCCCCTGGCCTATGTATCTGCCAAATGATGATGGCGATAACTACAAGGAATTCACTGTTTCCTTGCCGACTCTTAAAGGATTGAAAAAAGCAGACTGTTCTTTTTGGTCTGATTATATAAGAAGACTGAAAGCATCCACAGGTGAGCAGAATGTTTCCCATCATTAAATAAAACCTAAATTCTCTGTTTAATGTTTTGCTCTGACTGTAGTCCTGTTACATCAGTGTGGAAAGATTAAACATCTTGCATTGTCCAGGGTCTATAGTTAAGACTCTTCTGAGACTGAAAGGATGCAACACTAAATAAACTTATTTTATAGCAAATAGTGTGTGATAGTTTCTCATTGGCCTGGAGTTAGAGCTAGAGAAATCTTCCTGCAGTGATGATTGACGATATGATGAAGCTGTATCTTCTAATAGCTTGCTCTCTATTTGCAGTTATAATATAGACTGACTAAACTGGAAGACTAGCTATACGGGCCTCTTTTGTCTACTGGAAACACTTAACATGAGAGTGTTGAGATTCATATGACTTAGGAGGAGCACAGTAACTTCTACCCACTGTAAAGTTGTAACTGAGGCTTTAGACAGATCTCATTATGGATCCTGCATGCTTTGACTTAACACTAGATAAGTTTCTTTGGGTTTTTTTCAGCAGTACTGGTTATGCCCCACGTATTTCTCCTTTGACTCCATAAATTTCCATGCAGCTGTCAGATTCCTTCAATTTTTTCTTACTGCTTAGGACAGTAATACCAGCTCTGCTGAGATTTCAGTCTGCTGCTCTGTCCCGAACACTGAATTTATTCTGGTAAATAAACTCCCCTTCATGTCTGTGTATCTTGTAAATAAATTTGGATAGCCTCAAGAAAAGCAAACAAAACCATGCTTTTTTGGCAGGCAGAGATGTTTTGAATTATTCTTGGAGGCCTGCAAGCTTACAGGTGTTTTTTATGTCTTAAGGACTCATCTTCACAGTGGACACAGTCCAGACCCTCTGCTTTGGGGGACAGTTCTGGGAACAAAATGTACTTTCCAAGACACCAAGCTACCCAGGCTATCTATGCCTGACAGACCACCTCAAATGGACTGAGGCTGATGTTTGAGTGACACAAAACTATGTCTCAGAATCGTCAGGTTGGTGGTTCTGATACAAACACAAAGCATCAATTTTCTTGTTCAAGAGACAGCCTGAATCATTACTCATGGTCTTTCTTCAAAAGTGGACTCAAGATTTTGCTGTAGGCCTTTTCATCAGTTTCCTAGTATCCCTCAATGTCTTTCAAGCTCAGAGGGGATATTTTGATCTCTCTGATGGCTTTCTGCTGGTAGAGATATTCCTAATTTGTAAATCTTGATTCTGATGTTTAAACAGTCCAGGGTATAGCTTCTAGATCTTTTGGGACTTCATCTCACAGCATTAAGAAAGTGTAATGCCAGACTGAGTTGAAGTCACAGCTCTGGCAGAACGATGGTTGACCAAGCACCACGGACAGAGGCTATTCCCAGCACTTACAGAAAATCCCCCCAAAAAGTGGGAAAATAGCTACCAGGGCAGATTGGCTTTGAGATGGAGAAGGTTTTAAACCCATCCAAACTGGCATAAGAACACAACAACATTCGTGTATGGCTCAGTCCAATGGTCTGCCTAGCTCAATATCCTGCCCTTCTCAGTGGCCAAAATCAAATAGAATTACCATAGAATCGCAGAATGATTTGGGTTGTAAGGAACTTTAAAGATCATCTAGTTCCAGTGCCCCTGCCATGGGCAGGGACACCTTTCAGTAGACCAGGTTGCTCAAAGCTCCATCCAACCTGTCCTTGAACACTTCCAGGAATGGGGCCTCCACAACTTCTCTGGGCAACCTGTTCCAGTGCCTCACCACCCTCATAGTGAAGAATTTCTTCCTGATATCTATTCTAAATCTACTCTCTCCCAGTTTGAAGCCATTACCCCTCATCCTAACACTACACTCCCTGATGCTGTAGGCCCCCTTTAGGTACTGGAAGGCCACGGTAAGGTCTCCCCAGAGCTTTCTCTTCTCCAGGCTGAACAACCTCAACTTTCTCAGCTTGTCTTCACAGGAGAGGTGTTCCATCCCTCTGATCATTTTTGTGTCCCTCCTCTGGACCCGCTCCAACAGGTCCATGTCTTTCCTGTGCTGAGGATGCCAGATGCAGTACTCCAGGTAGGGTCTCACAAAAGAGGTGTAGAGTATTAAACATACTTGAATGTCAAACATAAAAATTGAGAGAGGGAGAGAAAAACACACTGAAAAAGTTCACAAAGATGAGTCAAATTTTTGAAAACAAGCCACACAGTGTGAGATTTATGGAGGATAGATTGTCAAGGAGAAGGTTTAAAAAGTACATGTAAACATGTTATTCTGCAAGCAGAAGTGAGTACATCCTGCCTGCTCTTTAAGCCAGCATTTGCTTGGCCTCAGCACCATGGTAATGCAGCTACACAGTTGACTTCTACTAAATTCCATCTCATAGCAATGCTGGCTTGTCACTTTGCTTCGATGGTCATCTTTAATGTTATCTCACCCTGGAATACTGAAACTTCGCATATGCCTTCTACTTAAATCGGCATCACATCAAACCTATTTCTGCTCCAGACCTCAGCATGGGACGGTTACTTATAGATACTTATGCTGTGGGTCTCTTGATAACAATCTGAGCCCACCTCCTTGTGAAAAAATATTCATAATGTTCATTAGTTCAGCTAGAAGGACTCTATGAACTGCAGATACTGATGGCTGAACACCTTCAATTTCTTTTTGAGAGCAGGTTATGCCGAAATTCATGCCCAGCCAGTGTCAGTCCATCAGTACATATTCATCACTTGCATTGCTCCCAAAAATTACATTCTACAGGATAGGACAAGTGAGACTGTAGAATGTGTTCAGTCAAGAGAACTGAAATCATGTCACTGCTTGGTTGGTGTGGCTCCTTGCACCAGAAGTAGCTTGCTGTACCTCCCTTCAGAGCTGAAGTGCTGCACCTCTGTTGTTATCTGACTGCTCCAGACTGTTCCTGGAGTGCTGCCAGGCTGTCATATGGGATCCTGGTGTGATGTTGGATGCTAGATTTGAGAGACCAATGCTGCAAACCAGTTTTGGATGATGTACCTTGTACCCCATGTTGAGGGAGAACTATTTGTCAATCAACTGCTGTGAGATCCAATCTAACACATATTCATGGAAAAAAGAGCAGTTTCCTGCCTTTCAATAATTATAGATCTTCATGACAGTGTTTTTGGATTGTATGATACACTGTTCATACTGCTGAGTCTTGGTTGTTGTGGGTTGCAATTTCATAGAATCATAGAATCGTCTAGGTTGGAAGGGATCTTTTAAGATCATCGAGTCCAACCATCAACCTAACACTGCCAAGTCCGCCACTAAACCATGTCCCTCAGCACCACGTCTACACATCTTTTAAACATCTCCAAGGATGGCAATTCCACCACTTCCCTGGGCAGCCTGGTCCAATGCTTGATAACTCCTTCAGTGAAGAAATTTTTCCTAATATCCAATCTAAACCTCCCCTGGCTCAACTTGAGGCCATTTCCTCTTGTCCCATCACTTGTTACTTGGGAGAAGAGACCAACCCCCACCTCGCTACAACCTCTTTTCAGGTAGCTGGAGAGAATGATAAGGTCTCCCCTAAGCCTCCCTTTCTCCAGGCTAAACAACCCCAGTTCCCTCAGCTGCTCTGGATCCTGGTCCCTCCTGCTCTAGATCCTTCACCAGCTTCGTTGCTCTTCTCTGGACATGCTCCAGCACCTCAATGTCTTTCTTGTAGTGAGAGGCCCAAAACTGAACACAGTATTCGAGGTGGGGCCTCACCAGTGCTGACTACAGGGGGACGATCACTTCCCTAGTCCTGCTCACCACACTATTCCTGATACAAACCAGGATGCTGTTGGCATTTGTGGCCTCAAGCTAAGCAGATGGAGTTTACAAGTGTGGCAGCAAGAGGCATCGCTGATGAAAAAATCCAGTTTTCACATCCAGGTGCAAAGCTGTAGAGGGTCTATTCTGATGCAATCTCAACCAACTGTGACAAATCCTGTTTTTTTCATCTCACCTCTTGATTCAAAACAATATCTTTACAGCTTTGTATATCATCTGTGATCTATAAGCAAAAAAAAAATCATCCACATATTTCAGTAAAATGGAGAAGAACGGGAAAAACCAGTTATCATAAAAACTAACTGCAACTGGATTTTCAAAATTTTTTCTTGATCTTTTGTTTACAGCCATGTGAAATGTCTTGTCTTAGAAATGTCAAGTTAGGCATATCTAAAAGCTCAAAGCTTAGACCCTTAGGTCTAAGACCCTAGGTCTCAGTCCAACAGAAAACTGAGTTACTCCTAAACACATAAATTGCAGTTTCTGGAATAAAGCTTCTCAAATTTAGAATCTCTTGTACAGCTAAAATTCCATGTCTTTTAGGTTATTCACTGCTGGATCTGGAAGCTGTTGTGTATATATCCAGTTTAACTGTTACCTGTAATTTTCCTTTCCATTTAGTAAAAATATTCCTGAAGTTGAAGTGGGTGTTTCATTTTGTGATCAGACTGCAATACTTAATGATGGAATGTATAATTTGTTCCTGGCACATAACTGAAATGTATGTTGTCATAATTGAAGATTATTTAACAAAAGTCATGTCATAAATGCAAGGATTCCTCATGGTATTTACTGGCAGTGCCTTTACAAATTCTGGAGGAAAGTTTGAATCTGTTTCATTGCAGATGACCTATAAATCTGTTCTGTTTGAAACCAGTTTGTAAAGTTGGCATTTTGGGGGGCAGGTTACCTGGGGAATTATGAAAGTGACGGTGCTTGAAAAGGTTTGGACTGAGTAAATGGACTTCTCACGGTTGCATTTCAAAGACATGGTTTATATTCTGAATCATGATGGTTTCCATGGGAAACATCAAAATGAGAAACAAGAAAAGTGGCCATTGTGGAAAAAAGCTGTGGATTGCTTTTTCCAGAGAATGTGTTAACAACTTGAAATTCAGTTAAAAACAGGAGCTCCAGAATGTTTATGCATATTCAGCCAATATGTCTGAATGTTAAATTCCCCTTGCATAGTGTGGTGGACTCTGCTGCCGAACAGTGAGTCTCTTTATTAACGGGCCTCTCACTGCATCCCAAACAGGTGGACTTGGATCCAGTCTACATCTCTTACTCATCTAACTGGTATCTAAATGGAACCAGTCCCCCTAAAATAAGTGCCTCTGTAAGCAGTGTTGCAACTGGGGGGAAGGAGATACCTTTAGTGTCTCCAAAGTGAAATCTTGTCTGCCTAACTCATGTGCCTAAATTTAGACCTTTAGGCATACTTTACATGTCCAAGTTAGCCAGAGTGGACCTCACCTGCAGAAAATTCAACAGCTAGCAAAGCTGAAGCCTTCTCCATTAGCTCTGAGACACCATGTGTAGCCACACAAGAGTCCAAATAAAGCAACCGTGTTCATAGTTCAGACTTGAATCAAGACCAAATCAGGAATGTTGTGGTTAGCATTCATCTTTTACTCCTTCTATTCACACCTTCTTTTTGGAAATCTCCAGTAGAAAACAGATTCCTTTAGTATGAGGGACATCTGTGCAGCAATGAGAGCACTCTGACTAGGATACATTAAATAAATACCATCAGTACACTTTCTTGGCACAGTTTGGTGTTGTTGAGGCAACTGCACTACTGAAATAGGGTAGAAGACTAAAATCATAGAAGGTAAAGAATAAGGAAGAAGAGATCTATCAGAGGTGGGTGCTTGGGGATTTCTGTATTCCAGACAGACAAAAAAAATAATGTTCCCCACACTTTCTGCCTGGTAGGTAAGTAACGATACAAAAAAAAGAACAAGTCTTGCACAAGTGGAGTGCGAACTGTTATGTATTGCAGTGGCAGTTATTTAAAGCACGCTGGAAGCATGATACGTAGCTACCATTAGGTGATCTGCCATTAGTGTAAAGCATTTTGCAAATGGACTGCAAACCGAGAAAAATAGCTTCCTGAACATTTATAGCTCCATATAAAGGCTCTTAAGTGTCATTGACAAAGTATATAGTTTCTAGCTTGCTGAATCAAAGATATGACATTTATTTTAATTTTATTTATATTGTCTTTTCAGGAAGTGCAAGTAATGGAGACCCATCTGCAGAAAACAGCCCTAGTGAAGCTCCCCGTGAAGAACTTACCTCCCAGGAGAGCCAGGCACTGGGAGATAAGGTGGCTTACAGCAGATAGAAAATCACAGTGCTATTGGATGGGTTTGTCACACAACTGTACATCCATGCCACTGTGTCACACCAGATGAACAAGTTGCTTCCTTTAGTTAAACAAGTGAAGTAGACCTTTCAAGAAAGTAGATTTTCAAGAAAATTGTTGAATATGGCACAAAATAAGCCCTGCAGCTATTATTTTAGGTCAAAAGAAACTGTAATTTGAAAAATGAAGTATCAATAAAAACTGCAAAAACAAAACAAAAGTATTTGGACTTTATTTCTTCCAACTGCGCAAATGCCAACACATTGTAGTACGACCAGCCAGAAAAGGATGTACATTGAAACTCTGAGAAGTCCCTCAGCTGATGAGGCTCACATGTGCTAGATGCCATATCTGACTTGTTCTTTTTTTGTTACTCATCCTATCACAAGCTGCCGACAGGAGTGAGAGCCTGGTTTGGCATCCTGGAGAAAATTAAAAAGCTTCAAAATGAGGAAGGGTTGGATCCAGGAAGAACAATGTAAGAAGGGAATCAAGAGTGTGGATTGAGTGTGTTCACGTGAAGTCAGGCACATACACATGCTATATTCAGCTCATGATGACCTGTGAAAAGATGTATAAGACCATTTGGTTAAAGCACAACACACAACAGAGATAATACAAAGCATATGTTAATTAAAGCTTAGAATATGTTGTTCTTGGAACATTTATCTTTTGTAAGGAGAAGGTGAGATACAGAATATTTTTTGGAAGCATAAAGAAAAGTGTATCACAGAGTATCTCTAATGGCTCTGAGGTTAGGTTGTTAATTCATTGCTGGGATCGTTTGGCAATAGATAATCCTCAATTGACAGTAAATCACACACATGTTCATGGTACTTGAGAACAAAAAGTGAAATCAAGGCTGTCCTGAAACTAACAGCAAAATTTCAATTCATTTCAGGAGGACCCAAATTTCTTCTGCAGTGTTGAAATGATTTAGTAAAACAACTCATAGTTTTGTTTGCTGCTTGGCACCTTTGCCAGTGCCTGAGCAGTTACTGCTGTCTGCCATGTTTCTAGGTTTCCAAAGATTTCACCTAGCTAGAAGAAAAACTGTCTAACAGTCATAGTTCTTGTACTTGCATCCTGTTCAATAAACAATAAAAATAACAGAAGAATCAAGAAGCTTGTTAACTAATCAAATATAAAAATGTGAAGATGGAGAAATCAGACTCTGTTTTCCATCATTATCTTTACGTATGCTAGCTAACTGGTATTGGGAAAAAAAAAAAAAGGACTTAAGAACTCTTTTAAAAGTCCAGATCTTAATCGTATACCTCAACAGAGGATGCTTTCTTTGCAGTGACTATAGATGCAGCAGTTCTGATTCCTTGGCCAAGACTGGGTTTACTTTTTCCTCTTTTGGAACTGCTCCTGGAAATCGATGTCTAATAGATTCTCTTTAAAACTTAATGCACCCTGCCAAAACCTCTTATTTTAATAACAGGTATGATTTTACATGCGTCCACATATGTGGACAGTCCTGTGCATATCTCCGGCCCTGGGATGACCCAAACCTGAGCTACAACATTTCATGTTCATTTAAGAATGAATTGGCTTAAAAAATGTGGGTTTCTCTAGTTCTGTCACCCAGTTTCTACAGTGGCAGCATCCTGGTCCTCCTAATAGTCTTGTGAATATTTATTATTATATATATGTGTATACATATATATATAAAATTTCAGCAAATGTGAAAAGTTCTTCTTCATCCATTAAACAAATGCATTACAACTCATCTATAAGTATTTTAGGTCACTTTGCTGTCTACACTGGTCCTCCTGTCTTTCAATTCTGACACTGAAGCATCTTCTCCCAGCTAATGTTTTTTGTTTCTGCACTGTACTCTTCCAAAACATCAAATTATCCAGAACATCAGCAAAATCCCAGTGAAATACTGACGTTAAATGTTTGTGGAGAACAGGCTTGTACAGCCATATGCCAGGCTGTATTGTTACACTGACTCAAATAACCACTTTGGGAAAAAATGAGCCATGAGAATAACAGTTTTGGTGAATCAACCCAATAGCCCATAGCTCCTGTTAAAGACACATTAAAAGGTTATTACACTGAACACTGGAATGCTAAATGTAATACTTAAATAATTTAAAACCTAGTAAACTATAAACATATGCTTTTTATTATTATTTCATATAGATGAATATTTACAAAAAGAAATCCAAACAAAGAATTTTTTTTCCCCGTTGTGTATACCAGCTTTGGTAGTGTCATTCCAAACAGTCCAGCTTCCCAAAAAGCAATTATTCTCAATTGGCTTCTAAAGAATCAAATTGTAAGAAAAAACAAACACCTCTGATAAATTCAGTAACTCCAACAGGAAATGCTCAGCTCAGCAGGGTTCCTCTCATAACTCTGTGAACGTACTGTCTTCTGCATCACAATATGATAAAGCATAAAATAGAACATAGAAAATTAAATATCTTTGAGAACTAATTATTGTACACAGCAACCTCAGTATTAATCTGCTGCCCATGGAGCTCATTAATAGAGGACAGATTTAAAAGACTTTAGTTTTGACTCATATTAGTGAATCCAAATATGTAATCTTTCCTGACTCACTATTCAGCTCCACCTTGAGCCCAAATATGTCTCTGGAATTTGAGAAAACATTTTAATTTTCAGCTAGGAACTCACAGCTTAGCCTTGTATCCTCCTAATTACAGTCTTGGCCATCTGGTAGGCTTGGGAGGTAGGTAGGTATGACTGGGCTTTTAGGTCACCCCATCTGAGGTATTGAGCTTGACTGTCAGTTTGGTAAAAGACCCTTTTTAAGTATGGAATTTTTGTAAAACACCTCTATTTCGTTAGTGACTGACTGCCAAACCCAGCCTGTTGCACTGGACGCAGCTTTTTAGACTATTCTGTCTCTGTCCAGGTTTCCTGGAAGACCTCATACTTTTTTCTATAGCCCATTATTTGTTTCCTCCTTTAAAAAGACAATACTCTTTCCCAGTTCTCTGCACCTTCTTCTTCCCTTATGCTAGTCCTGTTCGTTCTCCATATCTCTTTAACTTGCTTCTGCCAAGGGGCATTTTCATGCAGACAAATGCAGTCTTATGATCTCACGTATTCTTCTAAACCCATATTTCACCCATCTTCCATCCTGGTCCTTAACCTCAAACATCTTTGAAATCTGAAGTGACTTTTGCAGCAGTACAAGTGATCCATTCTCTGGTTGTAAATCTGGTCACCTTCCTGACTTTACTATTCTTACTTATAGGAAGAGTTAGAAATAGCACAGTCAAATCCAATAAGGAGATTTAATTAGAAAAGCCTATGTGTGGGCTGACTGACAGAGAGGTCAGGAGACTTTAGCCTTAGTGATACTGAGAGGCCAAGTCTGCGCCCACATATAATTCCGAGTAAGAAACCTACATTCTCAGACTATTTAGGTCATTGTGCTTTAAGCTGAAATACCAAAGACTTCAGTGATCTGGTAGTGAAACAATCCACAGAAAC
>VFFE01007245.1:432210-473208 GCA_008921705.1 Burhinus oedicnemus
GAAAAAAAAAAAAAAGGAAAAAATGATTTTATGAAGAACTCTAAGATTGTTATCACCCTGCAGGATTCAGCTGAACTGATTTTTAATTTTTTTTTTTTTGAGGAGGAGGAATAGAAGAAAAATAAACCCAACAAAATACCAACATCAGGAAGGCTATGTTTTTTATTTCAAGCCTCTCATAAAAAGAATTACATTTCAACCATCATAATTGCTCCAATACATGACTTTTAAATAATAGAAGGATGAGTTTTCAGTGCAAAGTCTTTTGTTTAGAAGATTTGGGCTAGGTACCTTAAGAACAGGATACCTAGGTAAGGCAGGGATTTATTCTGGCTCCGAAGAGCTTGCTCAGTACTTGCATCATGAGACGCAGTGAATGCAAGTTTGAATTAATGGCTGATCTGTGGAGCGACAAGTCAAATGTGAATGGCGGGATGCTGACTGCCTCACTGTGTAACCACTAAAACTGGAATAGGAATAGGCCAAAACAGCATCATTAGGTTCAGCATCTCAGCCCAACCTAAAGTGCAGAAAAACTCCAAATCTGTGTTTTTCGCTCAAAATCCTAACCCTTAGCAGGGGTGAGGTGTATGGCAGTTACACAAGCCAGATCCTACCACATGGGGTGTAGATCAGGCTGGGGCGGTGACTAACAGCACTTTGTTGCATACAGCAGGGGAAGGATGGACCTCACCCTGTCTCTCCCTCACCAGGGAGGGACTCTGGGGGGGATAAAGCATCCAGAAAGCAGGCAGCCAGTTCCCAAAAATGTGCTGAAGAGAGCTCTATGCCATCTCCCTGTTTGGTCCAAATTCACCAAATTATTTAGGCACCTAACTTAGCACCCTTAGGAGCTAAGCATATTACTACATGCATTGTCCTATCCTTAATTTTTGCAGGTAAACACTACATAAGATGTGGGCATGAAATAAAACTTTCAAGACCAGCTAGAGTTGTGGCTGATGACCTGGTTTCTCCAACTGTAATACTCTGTTTTTTCACAGGTTTGGGCTGTGAGATGAAGGCTGAACCCCTTGGACATCACGACACAAGGGTGCATGCCCACCTGTGGGAATCCTGTGGGGAGCCACCTAAAGGATCAGCCTGAGAAATTGTTTCTGAGCCAGCTGACATGGTCAACCATTCAGCCACAAGCCTGGCTGCTTTCAAAGGCAGCAGAAGGCTGACAGGCAGAGAGAGAAGTCAAACTCCGACAGACGTGTTTGCTTCAGATCGCTTGCATGGCACTTTGCACTCCTTTCATGTCCTGGTAATAAATGCCTGAACGAGAGCTGAAGCTCTTAAATTTGGCAGTGCTCTTTCTAGCAAAAACCGTGGGCCTGCCTTTCAGCTGAAGTCAGAAATGCCAGCAGAGGCTGCAAGCTGCCCTGATTTACACCAGTTGCACTCACAGTGGTGACTGTGTTTATGAGGGAACAAATTATTCCTTTGCCCAGATGCCATGAACATTCCAAAAGGAGCACTTTCTCTGAGAAGCCATTTTTTGCAAAAGAAAACCCCACAACTCTCCACCCTGGAATCCAGTTCCAGATTTACATGTTTTTTTCACCTTTTTTTAATATTTTAGCATGCTAAAAATAGACCTCTTGGCCTATGCTTAGCTCTCAGTAAGGCCATTGTGTCATAGAATCGTAAAATCATAGGATCATAGAATCATCTAGGTTGGAAGGGACCTTTAAGATGCTTAAGTCCAACCATCAACCTAACACTGCCCGAACCACCACTAAACCATGTCCCCCAGCACCACGTCTACCTGTCTTTTAAATAACTCCAGGGATGGCGATTCCACCACTTCCCTGGGCAGCCTGGTCCAATGCTTGATAATCCTTTCTGTGAAGAAATTTTTCCTAACATCCAATCTAAACCTCCTCTGATGTAACTTGAGGCCCTTTCCTCTTTCCTATCTCTCGTCACTTGGGAGAAGAGACCAACCCCCACCTGGCTACAACCTCCTTTCAGGTAGTTGTAGAGAGTGATAAGGTCTTCCATGAGCTTTCTTGTCTCCAGACTAAACAAACACAGTTCCCGCAGCCACTCCTCATAAGACTTGTTCTCTAGACCCCTGTGACAGACTGGAGATCAATAAAGCCTTGTGGAAGACTAGAAAGCTACACCTGATTCACAGGGATCAGGTGCTTGGGATCTGCCCAGGCAAATCTAACCTACTACTTTAATCCACAACCTTTTCTTTTGGGTAAAATTCGCCTTCCCATTATTATTCTCATTGCTCTCCTGTGCATGCAGTCCCCATGGCTCACCAGGCTGGATCTGGTGGAGGATCCCATGTTCCTTTTTGCACAAGCCTGTCAGTGACCCAAGGCCAGTACCAATGGTTCACCTCCTTTGGTTACTGCTCCGCTCCTGTCACCCTTACCACCTGCTAGGTTTCATGGTCCTCCTTGGCTGATGGTCATCACTTCAAATTCAGTTAACACAGTGCTTACAGAACACAACATCATGTGTAAGTGTGACATACGTGGTGTATGTGCAACATACATACAGGTTGTGCAACATGATGATCAAGAGCAGCTACTACTTTTAATGCCCAATGGCAGACCTTGAGGGAAAGTGAGTGCTCTGTATCTCCAGCGCTTCTGTCTCTTAGAAAGTTTCTCTATGTTTCACAAACAAACAAAAATCAATCATCTTCTTTATTATAGCTTATAGTATGAGACATTTACTCCTTTTTCCTCCTGCAAAGTGGGGAGTTTTTATTATTCCCATTTTACAGCCAGATAAGTACAACTAAGACCTGGTATAACTAGCCTAAGTCACAGATGATAAGAATCTCTTCCAGCTTTTCAGCAGACTCTTGAGTTTCAGTTTGCCAGCAGTGGAGTGGAAAGCCAGGTAGATTTTAAGGTATAGCAATGCAAGAAATTACTCTCAGGAAAAGGTAAAGTAGAGGAGACCACATTCCCACACTGTCCTTGATGTGGTAGGTTGGGTCTATGCTAGAAAAGGTTTGTGAGGACACTTGAACTGGGGTAGTTGGCCCAGCCAGACCCTTACAACACAAATCAGTTTGTGCTAGAAAAGAATCATAGAATCATAGAATAGTTTGGGTTGGAAGACACCTGGAAGACACCTTTAAAGGTCATCTAGTCCAACTAGACTATGCAGTGAACAGGGACATCTTCCACTAGATCAGGTTGCTCAGAGCCCTGTCCAACCTGACCTGGAATGTTTCCAAGGATGGGGCATTTACCACCTCTCTGGGCAACCTCGTCCAGTGTTTCACCACTCTCAGTGTAAAACAATTTCTTCTTTCTATCTAGTCTGATTTTCCTCTGTGCAGATGGTCAGAGAACAGTGCCTGCTTGCTGGGTTATGTGTCCTTCAAGTGTCCCACTCGGCTAGTGGGATGCCCCTCCTTTGAAGAGGTGCCCTTCCTGCACAGCCTTCCACGCGAACTGCTGCTCAAACTGATGAGCCACATCCTGACTGATGCACGACACTCTGTTTGCCCAATCATTATAGATGAAAAGGGCCTTTTTTTTGAGTCTCATGGGCAATAGCAGTGCTTCTGGTCAAGGGAGGTGATTTTGCCCTTCTACTCCACTCTGGTGAGACCCCATCTGGAGTCCTGCTCTGGAGTCTTCAGTACAGGAAAGACATGGACCTGTTAGAGTAGTCCAGATGAGAGGCAACAAAATGACCAGAGGGATGGAACACCTCTCCTATGAGGACAGGCAGAGAGAGTTGGGGAGAAGAGAAGGCTCTGGGGACACGTTATTGTGGCCTTTCAGTACTTAAAGGGGGCCTACAGGAAAGATGGATAAAACTTTTTATCAGGACCTGTTGCGATAGGACAAGGGGTAATGGGTTTAAACTAAAAGAGGAGAGATTTAGACTAGTTATAAGGAAGAAATTTTTTTCAAAGAGGATGGTGAAACACCAGCACAGGTTGCCCAGAGAGGTGGGAGATGCCCTATCCCTTGAAATATTCAAGGTCAGGTTGGATGGGGCTCTGAGCAACCTGATCTAGTTGAAGACATCCCTGATCATTGCAGGGGGGTTGGACTAGATGACCTTTAAAGGTCCCTTCCAACCCAAACCATTCAATGATTCTATGATTCTATGGTTTTATGACTCTATGATTCTATGGTCTAGTGGAAGATGTCCTTGTTCATAATAGGGGGATTGGACTAGATGATCTTTAAGGTCGTTTCCAACCCTAATATTCTATGATTCTATGCTTCTATGATAATAGTGGTGCTTTTGCCAGTCCAGAAATGTTTCAAGAAATCCACATTCCTCAACAGATATTGGTTTTGTCACAGCTCCTGAGTCAACAGGAAATGCTGTCCTGGAAGACTCCTGCTCTATATCTGCAGCCGTTCCTTGGCCTGCTGAGGCCTGGTTTTCCACCAACCAGTCTCTTTCCTGCCCGTACTTTCTCCTTCCCTCTGCAGCTGCTTTTTCTGTTCTCTTTAACCCCTAATTAGTTATCTCCACTTTATCCTGTTTCTTCACACTGTCCATATTCATTTCACACAACTCTTCTCCTCTATCTTCAAGCTGAGCCTATGACGCAAAGCCAACAGCTGGGGTGTATTTTAAAGTCCCAGCAAGGTATCCCTCTTCTCTCCAGGTGACTGGAACTTAGCAAGGAATCCAGTCCCTGCTCATTTTGGCTTCTGTGCCGTGATGCTGTCCTGAAGTGCAGCAAACCCTAACAGTAATTTCTTACCCGCTGTGATTTGCAGTTGTACCATTGCTTGTCATTGTGCTGATGTCGTGGGGAACTTGGAGCTATTCCGCTTTCAGTTTTCATGAAATTTACTTCATAGTTTATGATGATTTTGAATAGAAAAATAAAGAGAGAAAAAACCTTCAAAATTAATAAAGTGTTTGTGCTGTTAAAACATGTTTGGGGAGTCAGTTTAGTGCTAATTAAAAAGATGAAACTCTGCAGAAAGGGGCTGATTCATAGCTGCAGAGAGCAACATTTAAAGATGGTAGATAAAATCTAGTGGTAATAGTATAGCGGAAAAAAATAAACAAATTAAAACTGCACCGCAGTGGTGCCTGAGACATAATGGTGTTAATTCCCACTCAGCATCTTCACCCATCCACCACAGTAAATAGGTTTGTGGACAAAAGTGTGTTGAGATAAAAAAAACCTGCATCACAGCTGCCATGAAACAAAAGCTTTTTTTTTTGCCTAATACATTGGAGATGTTGTTTTAGA
Source organism: Burhinus oedicnemus (assembly GCA_008921705.1). Lineage (NCBI taxonomy): Eukaryota > Metazoa > Chordata > Aves > Charadriiformes > Burhinidae > Burhinus > Burhinus oedicnemus. Next base: position 437,426 of record VFFE01007245.1, read on the forward strand.
ACAATTCATCCAAGTGAAATTCTGACCACTTGTACTGCAGCCAGATCAGGAAGGCTTCTTGCAACTGGCCAAGAAAGTGTCTGGCCCTGGAAGCAGCCTGAAGTTCTGTTTTGAGTACTTTGAAAGAAAGTAGAGGGTCAAACAGAGCTGAGGTCTCCTCCCACTGAAACCTGCAGCAAAGATCTCTCTGACTTCAAGTCAAAGTCTTCCCTGATGAGAGGAGTGGACAGGGAAAGGCAAAACTAACGAGCTGGCACTGCAAGACCTCCCAGCCTTAAAAAGAGAGTGTGATGCAGGGCTGAGCCTGGCCCATAGGTAGTTTAGAAATAACTGGGGCATAAGTCCAAACCCCCATCACCCTGTGGGCTGCAGGGCAGACAGAACCAGGGCAAGAGGTAAAAACATCAAATAGCTGATCACGATATTTGATAACTAATTTGGGTGTTTGCTTCTTGCAACAGGAAGGACCAGAGATCCGCAGAGGAAGTGAGAAGGGGACAGATGTCCATATGCAGGGAATGAGCGGGGGACTCCTTCACAGCATCAGCCAGTGGCACTGGGGAGGAAGAGGAGGAGCAGGGCTAGGGTTAAGCTTGGTGCTCAGCTGAACACAGCCGTGCCCAGCAGGACAGAGGCTCCCTCTGTCCGTGCAAGTCTCCCTCTGAGGCTGTGCATCACACAGCCAAGCCAGAGACTCAATGCAACTAAAATATTGCTGCAATTACACAGGGAGATACAAGAACTTGAGGGGAGTGGGGTCCAAAGTGGCAACGCTCACAGCATTGCAACCAACTGGAGAATAAGCCAGGCCAACCAGAGCAGCAACAAATGTTCCTTTGCTGCCCCCCAAGATGGGAACCTCAAGTGCATGTATACCAGTGCACGCAGCCTGGGGAACAAACAGGAGGAACTGGAGCTCCGTGCCTAGTCAGGAAGTTATGGTATCATAGGAGTAACTGAAACACAGTGGGACAACTCACATGACTGGGGGATTGTTATGGATGGCTATAAGCTGTTTTCTAAAGACAGGCAGGGAAGAGGAGGAGGAGTCATCATGCTCTATGTTAAGGAGAACATTGAATGTATAGAATTCAACTACGGTGATTGTGGAAGCCCTATTGAATGCCTCTGGGTCAAGATCAGAGGGCCCATCTCCAAGGGGGTTCTTAGAGTAGGCATCTACTACCAACCTCCAAACCAAGAGGATAAGGCAAACAAAGCAATATTTGGGTCACTTAAGCAAGTTTTGGGTCAACAGAACCTGATTCTTAGGGGTGACTTCAACTACCCAGACATTTGTTGGAAGAAAATACAGCAGCTCACATGTCATCCATCAAGTTTCTGGAATGCATAGACGACTGCTTCCTCATACAAGTGTTAGATGTGCTAACCAGGAATGAGGCACTGCTGGACTTGCTATTCGCAAGCCAAGAAAACCTGCTTTCTAATATCTTGGTTAGTGATAGCCTTGGCTGCAGTGATCACAATATTGTGGAGTTTGGGATCCTGCTGAGCACGTTGAAGGCTGGTACTAAGAAAAAGCTTTTAGATTTTAGAAGAGCAAACTTCAGGTCGCTCAGAGCTCAGTTGGGAGGGATTCCATGGGAAGCTTTCATGGAGGATAAAAGAGATAGTCAGTGCTGGGAGTTTTTCCAGAACACTCTCCTGGCAGCACAAAAACAGTTCATCCCCTTTAAAGATAAGGGAAGTAGGCAGAGACCCTCTTGACCTAACTGCGAGCTTCTGAGTCTGTTCAAAACCAAAAGACAAGCATACCAGAGATGGAAAAGCAGACAAATACCCACTGAGAACTACAAGGGCATTGCCAGGGCATGCAGAGATGCAGTTAGAAAAGAAAAAGCTCAGTTTGAATTGAAACCAGCCAGAGATGTCAGAAACTACAAGAAAGGGTTCTTCAGGTACGTAAATAACAAGCAGAAACAGAAAGAAAGTATTGGCCCACTGTTAAATACGAGAGGTGAATTAGTCACCAACAACACTGAAAAGGCAGAGGTTCTCAACACTTTCTTCACCTCTGTCTTTACCAGCACTGTTGGGCCCCAGGTCTTGGGAACAAAAATCCAGGCTGATGCAAACACAGACCCATCCCCAGTGAAGGAAGGGTTGGTATGTGAACTATTACAGGAGCTTGACCCCTACAAATCAATGGGCCCTGACAATATCCGCCTGAAGTTGTAAAGAAAGCTGGCTGATGTCATTGTGAGGCCACCCTCCATAATCTTTGAGAAGTCATGGAGACTGGGGGACATCTCGGAAGACTGGAAGAAGGCTATTGTCACTCCCATCTACAAGAAGGGCTTAAAGGAGGATCCAGGAAATTACAGGCCCATCAGTCTTACTTCAGTCCATCGGAAAGTTATGGAACAAATCCTCCTGGGGGCTATCACAAGTCAAACGAAGCATGTGATGGGGAAAAGCCAGCACAGATTCACCAAGGGCAAATCGTGCTTGAGAAACCTGACTGCCTTCTATGACGAAGTAATCTGCTTTGTTGATGTGTGGTGAGCAGTGGACATTGTCTACCCGGATTTCTCCAAGGCTTTCAATACAGTTCCCCACAGCCTCCTCCTAGGGAAACTGATGCGTTATGGTCTAGACAAGTGGTCTGTGTGGTGGGTGGGGAACTGACCAACAGACCACACCCAGATGGTGGTGGTAAATAGCTCCTTTTCAAACTGGCAACCTGTCACAAGTAAGGTCCCCGGGGACTGATACTGGACCCGGCGCTGTTTAATATCTTCATAACTGACCTGGATGATGGGATCCAGTGTACCCTGAAGTTTGTTGATGATAACAAACTGAGTGGGGAAGTGGACACTTCAGAAAGGAGAGCCACCCTGCAGGAAGACATGAATAGGCTGGAAGAGTGGGCTAACAAGAACCTTATGAAGCTCAACAAAAACAAATGTAAGGTCTTGTACCTGGGAAAACACAATCCAGGAGTGCAGCACAGGCTGGGATCTACCTGGCTGAGGAGCAACTCTGTGGAAAGGGACCTGGGGGTCCTGGTGGACAACAAACTCAGTATGAGCGAACAGTGTGCTGCTGCAGCCAAGAAAGCCAACAGGATGCTGAGTTGCATCAACAAGGGCAGCACCAGCAGAGATAAAGAAGTCATTATCCCACCTTACTCAGCGTTTGTCAGGCCACACCTGGAATACTGTGTTCAGTTTTGGTCCCTGCTATGCAAAAAAGATGTGGACAGGCTGGAGAGGGTCCAGAGAAGAGCCACAAAGATGATCAAAGGACTGGGAAGCCTGCCATATGGGGAAGGCTGAGAGAACAAAGTTTGTTCAGCCTTGAGAAAAGAAGGCTTAGGGGAGACCTTATCACCATGTTCCAGTATTTAAAGGGTGGCTACAGAGAAGATGGAGACTCCATTTTTATAAGGAGTCACATGGAAAAGATGAGGGGTCATGGGTACAGATTAATCCAGGGGAGATTTCGACTGGACACAAGAAGAAAATTTTTCACAATGAGAACAACCAGCCATTGGAATAATCTCCCCAGGGAAGTGGTGGATTCCCCAACATTGGACACTTTTAAGATTCAGCTGGACAGGGTGCTGGGCCATCTTGTCTAGACCGTGTTTTTGCCACGATAGGTTGGACCAGATTATCATTGAGGTCCTTTCCAACCTGGTATGATTCTATGATTCATAAATAATTAGCTATTTGCCAAGTCTCTCTTCAAGTGTGATGCATGACTAGAGCGCATATTTCCTGCCACTTGCTAGTATCTTCTAAACAAAAGTCTAAGGCAGCTTTTTTAGCAAATCCTGGGCAGGAATGGTGTGCTAGTCACTGTTAGGAAAAAGTACATTTTATATATACACACATACACACAATATCTCCTCACTCCACTAAGATACAGTGTAAATTGGTCCCCATGACTGATGAAGTCTTTACACCGCTTTTTGATGCACGGCTAACAGCTCAGTAACACTCTGCAGGCTTTCTCTTGTGCATCTCTCACAATGCAAGAGCATTAAATTTACTCTTCCCCCCCTCCCCCAGTGGTTTCAGACTTCACTGGGCACTATTTCTTTGGCTGTAATCTGAACATGCAGGGTTAATGGCATGCGAGGGATGTCATTTTTTGTTACAGCCTTAGGGAAATCCCTGCAGACAGACAGCAAATATGATGTGTACAGAAATAACTTGCAGCCACTGAGAGCTGCAACAAGACCTCTTATCTTAAATCCCAAAACACAGAGAACCATTGGTAGATAAAGGGAAACTTTCAAAGCACATAGCAGTAGCAGGTTTCTCAGTCACAGAATCATAGACTAGTTTGGGTTGGAAGGGACCTTTAAAGGTCATCTAGTCCAACCCCCCTGCAATGAGCAGGGACATCTTCCACTAGATCAGGTTGCTCAGAGCCCCATCCAACCTGACCTGGAATGACATTCTTCTAGACAGCAGCATTCTGCTTACTTATGGCTACAGAGATTGAAGGACACGTAAGGATCCATTGATCCACAGCATGATCCCAGTGAAGGGCCTGGGAGTCTCTGCACCAGTACTGGGATGAGCTGAAAAGGACTTTGGAGCCAGGCATCCCTCCACACATACACCCCACTTTGTCAGGTTTTCTTGTGAACAACTTTATTAATTGAAATGTCTTCTGCACAGAAGAATTAAGTGACATGAAAATAATCTACAGAGTCCTGACTAAAGCCTGTGACAGATGAGGTTGTTGGCAGTCTTGGAACAGCATGTATCATCTCAGTTATTAATGGCCAAAACTGTCAGGAGAGTTTAAAACTTTCCAGATTGTTGTCCAGTAGCGGGTGAGTCAGTCACAGTCTTCAGTTGAAGAGCTGAAGATTTTCATTTTTCGTCTCTGCTCACATTTGAAGCTCTGAAGAGCCTCAGACTACCATTTAGGGGTCCTTTGGGATTAAAGGTTGTTTCTCAATGAAGAAAAATAAGGTGTTGATAGAACTAGCTGCTACGCAAAAGGCGGAAAGGAGAAAAAAGGATATGGCAATGTATTCGCTCTTGCATAAACCTTTGGCTGTTTGAGGAGATTTTTTTGTGGAGGCTCCAGTCACACTTTCACTGTGAAGGCCAAGGCAGAAATTTTCAGTCTGCTGACAAGTAATTTAAAATAGAAGAATATTTTCTAACTTCGTTTCCAAAGAGCAGCAAACACAATAGAAAATGCAAGTTTTATTTTTTTCCTTAACTGACTGAAAAAAAAAAGCCTGTGAAGAAAACAGGAGTCCCTGAATCATTTGGTTTTGCAAGTTGTTCAAGGGTCCTCATTTTTCATCATCCTGCAAGAAACCAGAGACTATTTGGGGCCAGGTGTTTCACTACTACTCCAAATGTCTGGACGACTTCAATCCTTTCTAATCCTCATCTACAGTGTTTTGAAATGTTTTATCCTTACAAAAATATTTCTGTTGCCTCTTCCTGTGTTCCCTGATATTGTTTATCGTCCCTCAGAACTAATCATTCTGAAAGGAAGGATGATGTGAAGTGATGGTGATAATCCAGGGCCAGGAAACACAGGAGCAATCGTCTGTCTTACACAGAAGACGCATCAGAGTAGAAGGTCTCGTACTGGTGTGGAGTGGGATAAGGGGAGCTCCAGCACCCTCAGCGCCACTTTATACTATCATAGATGAAGAATCAGCAGGACCTGGTCCCAATCCCCTAGGACTGGAGAGGAAGATGTGTGGGAAATGAAGAAAAGATCCTTTCCTTCACTTGCAGCTCCTAAAGTCTACAAAGTTTAATGGTTGTGTGACATGTAGGAACTTGACACTTTTCTCTCTATCAATGGTGTGAAAATGAAAAAAAACACTGGCTAAATACTTTTTTTCTGAGCTCAGATCTAGGGAAGACATTACAGATGTTGCTGATTACTCCTGCAGCGGGGTCTCTGCAGGGCTGCAGGGGATCCCTGCTCCGGGCCTGCAGCACCTCCTGCCCTCCTCCTCCTCCTCCTGTGCCCTGGGGCTGCCTCTGCTGCTGCTGCCTCCTGGCCTTCCTCCTCCTGGGCCTGGGCCGCCTTGGGCCCTGCCTGAACCCTGTTTTCCCCCCGGCGCCCCCAGCTTGGCTGAGGGGCTCAGCTGTGTCCTGCGGTGGGGCCCTTGGAGCCGGCTGGCACCGGCTGGGACCGGCTGTGTCCGGCACGGGGCAGCCCCGGCCGCTCCCCACAGAGGCTGCCCCACAGCTGCACTGCCAGTGTCTGGGCACAGACACTGGATACACACACTCAGGGCCAGAGATTGGTCCCAGCTTTATTTAATTCACCAATACAGGTGTACCAACTGTAGATAATGGAAAGAAGTGAGTAACTCCAGAAAATGGTTCCATTTTCTAAGATTTGCTAATAACATCTCTCTTTTTTCCCCCTAAGCTACAAAATGTTGGGAGTAGGTTTTCTGGAGCCTTTTCAAGGGAACGACCACCTGCAGGTGTTGGCAGAGGACATGTTCCTCTGCAGGCAAGGCAGAGCAGCCTAGGGCATGGTCTAAGGGCTTCTCCCAGGGTTGATGCACCTCATGGATCAGATATTTCATGGCCTAAGACTCTACTGACTGATCATTATCCATTAAGGGATGCCTGTGAGACACTGTAATGTAGCCAGAGGAATCCCATACTGAGATCCTAAAATGCCAGTGTGAGCAGGGGACTTCCCAGTTCACATTGGCTCTTTCCCAGGGTGAACCATCAGAGTGAAATCCTAACAGTCCCATCTGCTGTAAGGACTGTCCACATGTCAGTCAACATGTTACCTATCTCCACTTTCCTCTTCCTTCACCCATCCCGAAGACAGAGCTTTGAATACATTTTGAATAAAAATGCAAAGTGACAGATTCATTAGGGTTTTTATCCTCTTAGTATTTTTTTTTAATATGAAGAGTTATTTTTCCTTTGAGCCATGTTCATGGCTGTGTCTGAGTGTCTGTGTCTGAGACAGAGAAGGAGCTAAGGAAGGGACAAGGGATTAAAGAAAACACAGCTGAAAGATACATTTCTGAACCAAGCTTTCTCTTGAATATCAGTTTTCATTTCATAACCATCTTTCAGTTTTGGGCCCTTTTCTTCAGAATGTTCTTTCTTGGGATTGCTGATTGCCTGACTGCTCTAGAGCGCATCAATATTAGCCAGTTCTGAATGCATGAAATGTCAAGGAGGTCTTGTTTTATTTAGTGAAACGTCCATCTCTGAGTTTTTTTGTTGTAGTCTCTTTGGCAGGAGACCCGGTTCCACATTGTTTGCACCAGCACAGTAGCCTGTCCCGCTCTCTGAGCAGCCCTGCTGGCCTCTCTGAGCCTGAAGATGCTCCCTGCCACAAGCATCCCAAACAGTCTTCCCTCCTCTAATGTGCGCACACCAGGATTCCTGGCTTGAGGCATTTGGCTCAATCACAGCTGCTAAGCTTTCTTGGAAATTCAACCACAGTTTCATAATTCCAAGGCATGTGTTCATTTTTTCTTTCTTGTTGAGATGAGAAAACATGGGTTTCTGGTCTGCTGTGATGGAAATTCCACTGTGCCTATGGCCGTATGATCCCTTTGTTCCCTAACCCAGAAAATGCAGGTACTAGAGACTACCCGTGCTTTGTGGGCTTCTCACATGATAAACACAGATTTATTCTCGATTATGTTCAGTGCCTGCATCAATGAGAAAGTTATCATTTTTACCAAAGTTAAATCTGTATTTTTGCAAGAAGGCATTTTGTTTCTAAGTGTTATTAATTCCAGCGTGACCTGGAAACCTGGAAGCTGAACATTCCCTTTACTCCAATTTTTTACACAGCCAAGTTCAGAGAAACTTTTACTAAAAAGGAGATCCACTTCTGGATGTTTTCCCCTTGTCATCACATCACTAGTGTTGATTACTGTACTCGGTTACCTGTAGTAACAGACGAGACATCGGTAATCCCGCCCTGGCTGCAATATTTTTCAAAATCTGGTGCCAGTGTCAGATGTATTTAATACAGTGCATTGATAAATAGTGCTCAAACTGTCGGTGCTTAGAGTTTTGGAACTGAATAACAACTACCCTTTTGAGGCTGAAGACGAAATGATCAGCCCCCCTACCAAAGGCTGAAGACTTTTAGGGCAGAATCTCATTTTAGCTTAGCACATTCCATTTGTTACTTCTGGCTGGAATCAAATAATTAATAATGCACGATCCTACATGAGTTGTAGGCATTTTAGATGTATCTAGGAGGCTGAACACCACGTTTGAAATAGGGTGCTTAATGAAAAGCCTACTGTCCTTAACACTCCATGTCTAACCATGCAGGACAGTGTCAAATGCTTTGCACAAGTCCAGGTAGATGATGTTAGTTGCTCTCCCCTTATCCACCAACACTGAAACACCACCATAGAAGGCCACCAAATTTGTCAGGTATGATTTGCCCTTAATGAACCCATGCTGGCCATCACAAATCACTTCCTTATTTCCCATGTGCCTTAGCAGAGTTTCCAGGAGGATCTGCTCCATGATCTTGCTGGGGACAGAGGTGAGAGTGACTGGCCTGTAGTTCCCTGGGCCTTCCTTTTTATCCTTCTTAAAAATGGGGGTTATGTTTCCCCTTTTTCAGTCAGCAGGAACTTCACCAGACTGCCACGACTTCTTAAATATGATGGATAGTGGCTTGGCAATTTCATCTGCCAGTTGCCTCAGGACCCGTGGATGAATCTCATCAGCTCCCACGGACTTGTACAGATTCAGGTTCCTCAGATGGTCTCGAACCTGATCTTCTCCTACAGTGGGCAGTTCCTCATTCTCCCAGTCCACGCCTTTGCCTTCTGCGACTTGGGTGGTGTGGCTAGAATACTTGGTGGTGAAGACTGAGGCAAAAAATGTCTTACCATCTGACAGTGGTACCACCGATTTCTGAAAGGGTTGTCTGTGTTTCAGGCACAGTGAGAAATCACTCTGAGAGACAATACCAATGGAGGGATTTATCTTACTAAATTCAGACATCATAATGTGACATCTGACGTAGGTCAGCCTTAGCTCCTGGAATTTTAGGCCAAAAAAAATGGAGACATGTCACCTGAGTGTCTTAGGTTTACCTCGTCTCCTAGCTTTCTCTAATCTCCAAAAAAGGTCCACAAAATTTAAATTACCTGGGATAACCTTCTAAGCAGGGAGGGATGCAGAGCAGGTCAGATTGCCAGATTTTACAGGGAAAAGTACAGAAAAAATCATCCTAGAGCAGCACAGGACATAGCCCTAAGGCATACACCTTCTTTCAGCGAGATGGGCCAACGTTTCGGTACACCATAGTAGCGTACTCCTGCTGAGCTGCATTTCACTTCACATGTTTAGCTACACGAAGGGGTACATAGGCAGAGTAGCTGCCCTTGTCACTACAGCAATGCAAGGTTCTCACCAATCCCATCAACACACTCCATCTCGGAGCCAGGGCTGACATGACAGGAGGTGATGTAACCTATGAGTGCATTAGACGAAGGATCAGAAAATAAGTTAACTCCTGACTCAGTATTTTATACATTTGTTAGCCTATCTGTCCACTCATTTATGGGATACTTACAGTGAATTTACATGTCATTGCTGACGTAAATGGCAGACGTATTTCTTATGGATTGACAGCCACCAAATGTACACTCTTTTCATACATTGATGCCCTCTAGGATATTATTTTTAAATTCAAAATTTTTAAACATTTTTAAACATTTTAAAATTTTAAACATTTTAAACATAAATTTTTAATTCCCACTTACATTTTAAATCTAGAATCTCAGTTATAGGATCTAAAGCATCAACGAAATTACTGTTTCAGGATGCCTGATAATTACCAAGGATCCAAGAAGGTTCAGCTCACTTTATTACTGCTGAAATATCCCCCAGGAAATTAAACTTTTGACACATTTAAATGACTTCTGTAAAGTATGATTCATACTTTTTTCTTTATTTCCAAGCCTAGAGCTTTATGGCAATCTCTAGAGTTATTAAACATTGGAACAGGCTGCCCAGGAAGGTGGTTGAGTCACCATCCCTAGATGTGTGTAAAAGTCATGTAGATGTGGTGCTTAGAGACATGGTTTACTGGCAGACCTGGTAGAGTAGGGTCAATGGTTGGACTAGATGATCTTAAAGGTCTTTTCCAACCTAAATGATTCTATGATTCTATGATTCTATTTACAGGTTGTGAATGCAAAGTGTATAGCTACGTCTACATATTTTAATGATCCTTCGTATGGTTACAAGACTGTGAGGGGAGGGGCTCATGCAAAACCAAGATGTATAGAAAGGAATTACAAGTTCTCTATCTTGCAAAGAGAAGGGGACCTGGGACACAGTTCTTCAGAGGTCTTTATTAGCTCTGAAGAATCAAATCGGTGTCTTGATGAAAAATATGAAGCAAGTGTCTACAAGAGCCAGAGTTTGAACTTGGATTCTGTTCAGTTTCGTATCTTATAGAACGATCTTTATGTTCCAGGCTGTGCTTAGACAAACATACTTTCACAAGGTCTGTCTGCCATCTTCACTCCTTGTGCATTTCCACCCACCCTGTTTGCATTAGAGATTTTGTTTAGAATCTCTCTGTTCAGCCAGAATTTTTCACCTCCTTCAATGTACACATGGAGGATCTGCTTTTGTGGTGGTTCATGAGTGCTGGGACCCACTTGCCTGGAGGTTGTTACTGGAGCCAGGCCAAGCTATGTCTGCGAACATGGGTCAAAGTTCACGTTCATTTTGCAGGACTATAATTAGCACAGCAGGTTTAGACAGGAAACTGCTCCCTCTAGACCCAATTTCAAGGCAATTAGGGCTGTGCTCTTTCACCATGGTGTTTTGGAGCTAGACCCTGTCTATCCCACAGTAACAATAACAACGGAAGTACCCATTACTGCGCATTGTTGTGGCTTGGCTTTGTGCGGTGAAAAAAAGCATATGTTCTATTTATATCTCAGCACCAGACCAGGGGGAGCTTGTGGTGAAGATGGAGCTGAAGATCCTCAGCAGATTTTCAGTGTGGGTTTTTTTTTCCCAAAGATACTGGTATGTATATGTACTGCAAGTGGGAATTACTTGCACAGGGTAGAAAATCAATATGCAGTCTTAGAGATGTTTTCGTTTTGCGTAGACTGCCTGTCCGGTACTGCTGCATAGGATTTTGGTTTTCTTAAGATGACCATGTGTGTTACAAGCACTGATGTCATAAATGAAGTATTTTATCCCCATTATCAGATCCCAGAGGGCTGCAACACTGAAAGTTCAGGAGCAGGACATCAATGGGAAGGCAGAATTTGTCCTTGTACAGAGGACGCACATTGTTTACGCCCCACAACAATGCTATTTTGAAGCCCTCTTTCATGTATAGTTTCTGCTCTGGCCTTTTGCAAAGGTTGGTATTTTCCCAGAACGCTTTCCTACTGCAAGGCACGCCATGACTTCCGGGCGCTCTGTTGAAGGCATATAGGGTAGAATTAAGGTCATCTAAAATAATGACATTATGCATCTGTTATGCATGTATTCCAAATAGTGAACTAGACTCCCTCTTTTGTCAATCCCAGAAAGAAATTGTTCTCATACTAAGATAGGTGTTTAAAATAAATTAGCTCAATCCCCCATCTCTGTCTTCTTCCATAGACTCTGGAATGTGCCTGTGATTAGCTTAGCTTGGACATCTTAACATTTTTGTGGTCAAACTGATGAATTCTGCCTTTCTTGCTCTCCATCCTATCTTTAGTATTTAACAAGAGATGTAGGAATAGACTAACTGGCAACTGATAAGAATAAAACTGGAAGGAGAATGATATGATTAAAAGTCCCATGATTTTTGCTTTTCCTCAAAAACCAGCTTTTGGGGTCATGTGATTTTGCATGAATTTGCCTGTTCTTTTCAAATAAAAGTACATTTCTAACCCGAGCGGTTTGGTAGAAAAGGCAAATATGTTTGTGTAAAAATGTGGAAGGCAAATGAAAACAGCCCCAAATTCTGAGTGTGGAGCTGTATTAATGTAGGCCTTGTGCTGTGGTTTTTGAATCAGTGGTGGAACTGGGATTACTGGTGAAGAACTATCAGAGAAAGAATCTGTTTACTGTAACATGCTCATCCTCCATGCTGTGCCTGAGATACTGTGTTATTAAAGAACAGCTCTTGGAGCATGGACAGCAATGCAGATTGGAGTCATATCTTTTTTTTTATTTTCTGGGTATATGTGATATTTAACGGAGAGTAATTTTATTCCTGGTTCCTCAGCAAATTATTGTGATTAATAAATGCTCAGAAATAAGAGATATGAGATCCTAGCTAGGATTTTATAGGGGAAATTCATATTCAGCACACAGTAAAGAAGAAAATAAAATACAGAAAAACTCTTCTAGAACAGCATGTCCATGGCATTATAACAAGTATAATTAGTCACAGATGAGTAACTTGCTGAAATAAATTCAAACCCAAGAACAATAAAACCTCTACATCCTATTCCCCATAAACAATAACACAGAACCAAAAATAAAAAGAGGACACAAAAGGTTTGCCCTTAACTGGTCTCACAGTGAGAAAAAATGCTAAAATACAAGGCTGATTAGATCCTTTCATGGTTTCAGTCTGTGATGGACTTCTCATCCCATGACCAGGCTGTACTTTTGCTATATTTCATTGTCCTTTATTTTTGAAGACATTATCTGCTTTAGTCTCAGTAAAGCCCCGTAGTTCTGTCTCAGAAATGCAAGCTGGCAACACAGGTTCTACTTTTGAACCTCAAATCTGCCTTTCATCTCAGGACAAAAGCATCTGTTAGCCGCTAGGTAACGGGCTCAGTTGAGTACAAAAACACTGCCTGACTCCCCACCCTTGCTAAACACTTCCTAACGATCCATGGGTTAATTTCTTATTGCATCCTGCCCTAAGAGAAGAGTCGTTCTAAATCCCAGAACGCAAAATATTTCAGCACCACAGGCTTTGTTGTATGCTCACTCTGCAGTGACAGAGGGCATCCTGTGTGAGGAGCAGCTGTTAAATGTTTAAAGACGACAACTTCCATAAAAGTTACACTCCACACGTCGATGTTTAGCCAACACAGTCCCCTATTTCAGTGTAACAGACATTCCATCATCCCACCAAGCATCCCAACCAGTGCTTTTTTTTTTTTTTTTTTTCAGGAGAAAAGAGAAGGAAATATTTTGTAATTGTGGAAGAACGGTTAGCTGTGGAAGGGGAACATAAATTATCTGTGCTGCTACGGAACAGTCTTAGCTTTTTGTCTTGTGAGACATCTGTGATACATATATGGAATGGTAATGAACACATCCGTTCTTGGCAAACCGACTTCTTTTTGTCTTATGTCTTGTAAAAATGTGAGCCTCGACTGCCATGAAATAACACTGCCTCATGAAATAACATGAGGTCTTAATAAAGTATGACCCTATGGATTTTTTAATGTCTGCGCTAACTTGAAGGCATTCATCAGGATTAGGAACATCAAGCTAGATTCAGACTTGTTTGTATGGCTACAGTTGTAGTGTTAAAATAGGGGAATGGGCTTAACTGTACTGTGGTCACGCCTAAAGTTTAAGCACAAAAGCTGGTCCAGTTTTGTCCCATCCCAATCAGCACTCCCCTTCAGATGCTAACATCTGAAGCATCATGTCAATGGCCTAGGGGTGGGTTAATTTATCTTCCTGAGAAAATAAATCCACATTAAATCTCTGAGCTGTTGATACTCATCCTAGTCAGTTTAAAGCATATCTGGATATCTGTATGCTATGTGGTTGTCACTTTCTGTAGACACAGCTTACAGACCCCTTCAAAATTGAAATTAGTTTCTAGACTCAGTAGGACTGCACTAGGCAAATCCACTCACCGAGGAAGTTGCCAGAGCCAAGATAAGATAATCTTGGTTGAAATAATAGTTTACTATGTTCTGTTTACTAAGGGCACAACCTTCTCCTCGCAAAATGTGTCCTCCCTGTACAATCATGTCCCTGGTTTAACGTTTTTCCCCAGAGCAGAGTCTGTGTATGGCTTCACATCTTGGCTGGACATGTTTTGGGTTTTAATGGTCTGGATGTAGAAGGGTTAATCTTCTGCCTCTGTCTTAATCATGTTTCAAGACACAGGAAAAGAAAAACACTATCCCTGTAAAAATAAATACAATTGTCAATAAAGGTCAACATAGGACTGAAGCAGCTTTACAAAGCCAAACATGTTTCACACTTAGACTGTATTAAATTTGCTGTAAACTTGGGTCATTATTAAAGCAGTTTGAGTGAGGTAAACAGTAATTTACAATGAGTAGCAGGACCTGAGCTGATAAATTGCAATCTTGGAGCAGGCCAGATGAACCAGGCACTAACAAGGATGGCAACAGTGAAGATTCAGCTTGTCTTCAACTGATCTGCTGTGCTTCTCTGGGATATACCATTCATCAGAGCAACGCCCAGAGTCAGGCAGGTAACTCTTGGAGTCACCTTTGCATGACTGCAGCACCTCTGCATGACAACTTAGGACTCTCTCCAGAACAGTGTTACAAGCCCTGGCGAGCCTGCAACGGGAGTTCAAGGCAGGCCATACTTCTCTACAGGGGTGGTTGGTTGAATGAGTCAATGTGTTTTAGTCTCAAAAAAAAAAAAAAAAATTATATACCCACTTTTTAAACACTTTCTTGGACGGTCTTTCACAGGAAGGCATGTCGTTCTTGCAGGACCTGGAGACCTGGAGTAGAACTCCATGTGCTGGATGCTGGAAAAATTTGACTCTTCTTCTGCAGACAGGGTAGGGCTTAAAATATTCCATACCTTATTACTGATATGAGTGAATGTCCTATGAAATGAATGGACCAGTGAAGATCCTACCTTCTATGTGAGTTTAAGGACCATATGAATATCATAGCCTACTGACAGGACCTGTGTTTGGGCACTTGCCCAGCTGAGCTACTGTGGATACAGCATCTCTTGTTCTCTAGTGAATCTTCCTTCAATGTTCCCCATTGCACAAAGGGATTTACCAAGTAAGGATCTGCTGCCTGGAGACATATGCCCAAAGGTCTCTTATTTAGTTTACTTACTTGACTGAAGCTCCCCAAGCAGAAAAACAGCTGGCCAAAGTTTCCTCAGCTTTCAAAGAAGAAAGTCTGTCACCTGGGCAATCTTCATTAATGTGGAATGAACTTCTCTCTGGAAGTCTCTGTTCCCTCTTGTTTTCTTTCTCTGTCTTTCTCATCCTTTGACAATATAGGAAGCCTAGAATCAAAGCTAGTTGGGCTAAATCTGGACCTAGGTGATTGTCCAAAGTCACCTAGAAACCTTGTGAGAAAGCTCTGTTTCCTAAGACTTTTGTATAGTGCTTTATCTTAGAAAGTTACAGCAATAGAAGGAGAAAAAATAAAGCAGCAGTCTTCAACAATTTTGCTAATAACATTGCCATATTCAGGCTGCCTTTGAATTATTTCAATGTTATTGTAAAAACCAGATTCTGCTACCAAGATTGCAGTATTCAAATAACATTAAAGATTTCTGAGGAACCCACAGAAATAATAAGTTCAAGAACTAAGATAAAATCCTTTCCAGTTCACCCAGACTGCCAGGATGTAGAGGGACTCCTCAGTCCCTGAGATCTCACTGTAAGTACAATGTGAGACATATGCTGTAATATTTAAGGAATGTGGAGTGAATTAAGCATAAACTGGAGACCTTAATTAAGCATTTTCATTACTGTCATGGGTTGCAGCCAAACCTGCAATGTTATTTAAACATAAGGTTTGTGGGTTTGATTCCATGACCTTTTTCCAAGGGAAATGGTGGGATTCAAGCACCAGAGGATGCTTCTTGCAGTATGTAAAGAGTATGATGTATCTCAAATAGCATTCCGATTACACATTGTGATAATAACAGTCATTTCTTTATTTTTGGAGGGTTGCTGGGGATTCCAGGGTTCCATTTATGGATATCAGTATATTCTATAATACAGGGGGGGCTGCTTGGTGAAAAATCGAGTGGGTTATTTGTGTGTGTTAAACATGGACTGAGACATATTGTTTGGATATTTCAAGTTAAAAGATATTTACTCTGAATATTTTAGGAGGAAGAGAAAGGTCAAATCTCTTTCTTAAGCCTAGAAGACTGGACACAGAGGGGTCAAGTGGGAAGACTTTATAAGCTGCATAGCCAAGGCAAAGACACTTTAGGCTGCATTTATATTGTTAGATATATCTGTTATAGCTATTTGGGGAGTGAATATGGGCCCACAGCCAAATGGTGCAGAAAGCTTGTATCCACATCATTCAGTGCTGGCGCTTTCGACATAGCGACACGACATAGCACTTGGCACTGGTCTTCTCTGGGCATCAGGTGCCCTGTACCTCTAAGATATCATTATCCATTTATATGCATTATTCTTGTTTCAATTGTCCAAAACAATTTGTGGACCAGTCTGTGGACCAGGTGTGTTTTGATGGCATGGACCATCAAAATACAAGATGTGCCTTGGAGGACTGTTTGTGTTGGAGGATGCGGTGTGTTGGTTGGAGCCATGTACACTACAGTCTTACTTGTCCTGTTTGTTGGGAAGGGCCCTTAAGCTGAACTATTCCCCCACGACAGGTTTTATGTTGGATAAAGAGATGGTTCACTCCAAAAGAAAGCACAAGTTACAATTGATATTTAGTCAAAGTGAATGATCAAGGGAGTAGACTCGAAAGTAAATTTTGGGTGATGTTACCTGACAGTGTGAATGTATCACCCAGTATTCACTAAGGAAGAGTGGAAACGGGTAAGTACATCGCTCAGAGATTCGGGTCATCCAATTGATCACACTGGCTTTTACTGGTGCCATTCATATCTTGCATCCTGCTAGCTGAAATCATCAAAACAAGATAATAAATATGGAATTAATAAGTGGCCTCAGCAAAAAAATATAGACACAGACACAAGATTTTGAGCTGATGACATGTTGTTTGCAACTTTTCAATAGAATTTCCAATAAAAACTTGTTTTCCAGCATCTTCTGAACAAGACCCATTTTAAAAAGTGCTGAGGACAGTCAGGAAATACAGCCATGAGTTCAAGTTTCCTATACAAATGTTCAATCTGTAATTAATTTGAATGACTAAAAGAATCACATTTTCTAATAGTTTCCTAAAAAGTGTTCCAGAGTAGAAGAGCACAGCTGGTGTCACTCAGCCCTCAAAAGATCAGCCAGTGATTGCTTTACGGAGAAGAATGTGCCCTGCCAGGAGTAATCCCCTCATCTCTAAAGGAATCCTTCACAGATTTCAGTAGCTTCCAGGGGGTAAATTATCTTTCCCTCTTTTGGTCCTGTGTCTCCTGCATTCATTGCCTTCACAGCTGGTAGGTCACAACGTGCTCAGTGACAGCCATAATGGTGACGCAGCATAAGAATTGAGCAATACAAATATTTACCTTGACCTTGTCATAACACAAGAGGGAGAGATATAGAGGCATTTTTCAGACTTCCTGAATCGTTCTAATGTTTTTGAGAAATGCAAGAAGAGCCTTGTTTTCTGCTGGCCTTTGAAATTTCACTGCGAGGAAGTCTAGGGTCTAGAGATTTTCCTTTTTCTTTTGTTGTGTGGAAATCTAGCTGTATTTGTTTGAGCTACTTTTAGTCATAAAAATCAGCGTTTTTCCTTCATGGGTGATTCTCAAGAAAATACTATGAGCCTGCTATGATGCTGGAGCACGAATGTGTGGCTACATATATTCATGCTCTACATAGCAGGGCCCCCGCCAGTAAAAACACACCGACAGTAGTTCAGAGACATAAAAGCAGGAGGCAAGAAGGGGAAGACAAGATCTCTCTGTAAACTCACCTGTGCCCACCGCATCAGGCTCAGCAGCGCAGCGCTTCTCAACACCTGGCCGGCTGTGGCTGAAAGGTGCTTCCGGCGAGTGGTTAATATTAGCTCGATCTCCGCTCTCTGCTGCGGCGCTGGAGACGTGGTTCGAGCTGTGCCGCTGGTGCCTGGCGCGGAGGCTGATGCAATATACCATGGGATTCTTCGCTTACCACAAAAAAGGAGAAATCCATGGAAGCAGCATATTGAAAAAGCAAGCAAACAAATAGCAATGTATGAAAAGGCAGCTACTTTCTTCCCTCAGTAAAAAAAAACCTTAATCCCTGGGAAACAGCATATTAAAAAAAGCAAACAAACGAGAGGAAATATGCAGAAGAGAATTATTTCATTGCGAAGTAGGTCTTCAAACAGTCAGGAACAGCAGATTTGTGATTGCATCTGCAACCACCACTGAACTCTTCTTGGGCACAGATATTTACTGTACGATTTATTTGGTGTTATCTGTTCATATTCAAAGGAACATGAAAAAAAGGAAAAAGTCGACAGTGGTGACGCAGCCAGGCAGTGGTCAGCCAATGCCTTAATGCTCCCGGCAATCGAACTGGTGCCCTGTGTGCTGCTCTGATGCCCTCAGGTAGATGCTTTAACAAAATAACCGGTGGCTGAATTGCAGTGATTATATTTTTTTTTAATTATTAATATTTTGGTGCTCACAGCTAACGTCTGTCTGCATGCTGGGACTCTCCTGCTGAAGTTTCAAACTTTTTTATCACTTGTTCAGCATTACCCATAGAAGAAACGGAAGAAGTGAGGTTTACCTATAAACTTGTGGCTTGTAACCAAAAATGCATTAAAATGTGCTAAAAGAAAGAAAATTAAGAGTCAATAGGAAACTGCACTTTATTTATGAAGAATGTGTCAGATCATCAGAAAAGAAAAAAAAAGACAACACACCAGTTTTAGTTAAAAGCGCAATTGGCAAGTAAAGGGAAAGAGTGGAAACGATTTTAAAATAAGAGAACAGAACAAATGAGAAGGTTGGAAATATGTTTTGTGATTTCTCTCTAAGTAAGTGGTTGATAAGGGAAGCTGAAGACATCAGATACTGTCCAAAGCTGAAAAGGCCAAAGACAGGAAGAAAGAGAGGGGTTTTGAAGTGTATCAGGAACAAATTAAATGCTAGTAACAATAAAGGTAGCGTGCTTCTAGTCTGTATTTGGGAGCAGGCAGGATGATACACCAAGATCACATGAGGATGATAAACTACTTTCTGAGCCTTTAGTGGTTCAGAGAACATGAAACAATTCTTTTTTAAATCAGCAGGCCTGGATAACTTTGACTCGGGCATCTTAAAGTGAAGCTGATGCGGTCTCTGGTTCCCTGATGTTTCCTTTTAATCTCACAATACTGGGGAAATTACAGAGGACTGGAAAAATGTTAGTTCTCTGCCAATACTTGCCGAGGACAAACAAGACAATGCAAAGATAGGCTGAAAGCCAACCAGCCCTTTGTATCAAAAAGAGACATGTTCATAAATCAATAATGAGGTTAAAGGCTAGGACTGCAATTAATGACCATTAATGACACGTTAATATGAAAATAGCTCTTACCTAACAAAACTGATATTTTGCATATGGCAGTAAACTGACTAAAGAGACTGCATAGCTTGAATATACACTAGATGGTTTATACTTTCAGTACCACATAATATTCTAAATTAAATAAACCAAAATATGGCCTGTACAACAACAAAGCACGTTTTTAATGGATTAAAGAACCACTGAACGGACAGCTAGTGAATTTTTCTTTTTAGTAAGTAGAATTTATCAAGCAATAGATCTTCTAGTGGATTTCACAGAAATTGGTCCAAAACCTTCCATTTTTTATCAGCAACTTTGGGGTTGAATCTAGAGTTTCCCAATAACGTAAAGATGGGCAGACTAGGAAATTATGCTGTGACTACGCAATAATAAAAAAATTATGAAACATTTGGTAAAATGGGCCCATCCAAAGTAAATGAAATTGGATAAAGGTGGCACCTGCATCCTAGAAGCGCAGACCAAAGCAGACCTAAAGATGATATCGGATACACTGGTGAATTTTAACTCAGAATGATGCTGGGGGAAATGACATCACCTGATGTGATCATGGGACATACACAGAGGAGGAGAGGGTAAGAGGAGTGATGTAATTTCTACCTGGGTTTGCAACAGCAGTGTGTACTGGAATACTGCCTCTTGGCCTGATAACCATGTTTTTAAAAGGATCTCGAAAAATTGTACAGGAAGCAGGGAAAAGCCACAGAACAAAAAGCTAAAGGGCTGCAAGAAAATATCTCACAATGAAAGATTTGGCTTCCATAAGTTACTAGAGAATTTGGCTTCTGTAAATTACTAGATAAGAAGAATGAGGTACCTCTTGGAGGCACAGAGGAAACACAAAGTAAGAAAGTTGCACAGGAAACAATGGCTAGAACTTAAAATGAGGCAAGCTTAAGGTAGAGGCAAGGTCTACCAGTCTCTCCAAAGGGAGACTGATTAGATCACTGGAACAAATCAGCAAGAGGAGCGGTGGCAGCTCAGTCTCCTGCTGTTTCCGGCCGCAGCTGGATGCTTTTCAAGATAATCATTTAGCATGAGCTGATTGCAGGCAACTGGGTGATATCCTGTGACTTGCAATTCACAGGAAACAAGAAAGACTGTCTTAAATCCTGTAAAAATGGCCCTGCTTTGTGCTGCTGGTAATGCGCGAGGTATATCTATAAGTTACTGTACAGAAATTACAGAGCCCATTACATTAATATGTGTAAGCGTATCTCACTTTTAGATAAAGAATTATGAAGCAGGCTATATGAGAGCTCCCTTATTTTTCTTTTTTGGTTTTGACCCCTTTCTCTTCTTTTAATGATGGCAGTCCAGCATGTCAAACATAGCTAGTCCCTCAGGCCCCCATGTACGTGTCTGGCATCGCATACCCACTAGTCATGCATTTCCACTGTGTAGAAAATTTCCTACTGGAAAAAAAACCCAAACAAACCCCAATCAAGAACAATGCAGCTCCATGGAAGAGTGACTTCTGCAGATTTCCAAGTAAGTCAGTGAGTGGGTTTAACATCACACAGTGCAGATCTCAGTAAGGAGTCTATACGTGACCAGACCAACCCAGGTTCCTTTTATGGTCAGTGGAGAGCCAGGTAGTAGCATCAGTGGGGTTGAGGGGGTGGTTCATCTCCTGAAGTACACACTTATATGTGGGTGGATAAACTGAACCATAAGATATACTGACTCAACCAGCTCTGATGGAAGCCCAGACAGACGGCTCAGGTTTACCTCCCACAATGGCAGATGTGATGAATTCCACCTTTTTTGGTTCTACAGATCTTCCCTTAATGCTGTTGCTGAGAGTTTGATATGAATAGCATATAGGGGCAAACTGAATACATTGCTTTGGCCTATGTTGCAATTACTTTTATTGTAAAGAATATGGTAAAGAAAACTTATGGTAAAGAAAACTGAATGTCCCTGCTTTTTTTAGGATACGGTCAAGCAAATGACTTCAACACATGCATAAACTACATGCAAAGGACTTCATCACATAGAAACCCTGGCCAAGTTGGGAGAAGATGGGTTTATATTTCCATCATCGTACCATCTGTCTCAGATGAAAAGTTATTTAAAAAAATTAAACTTTCTACCCTGACACAGCTCTACCTGTCACTTGTTTCTTTCCCCTTTCTCCCCTCATCTGATCATGGAGTTAAGGAAAGGCTCCCAGAATTCCTGCCAATTGCACATGACAATGTGATGATGTAACATAATTTCCTCTCCATCGTCCGTATGTGCTAATGCAGAGACTATGCAGATATGCCATATTTATGGGATAATGACAACATTTCTTAAAACAGAGCAATTTTTTACTGCTTGTGCTGGGCTCCAAGTCATTACCGCATCTTTCAAGCAGGATTTCCCTAACCTCATGATTAGTAGGGTGAATGTGAGGAAGGGCTGCAAGGAATTACTCAAGATCAGAGTCATTTATACCAAAACTCCATCACATTTCATTCTGCTTACAAAGAGAGAATATGGCAGTCACATAATCTCGAGTTGATCTTAGATCAACACATACAGCACGTCGGGGATATTCAGCTCTGCTATGAGTGCTCGGGCCCACTGGAGAGGCAGCTGTCAATGGGGCATCGTTCTGTCCCAGCAGTGCAGCTGGAGGAAGGCTTTGCCTGGTTCCCAAGTGTGCAGTTACAATCTTTCGTATGGTGGCAAGCCCAAAAGTTTGTGAGTCCTGATTCAAGTCCCAGGGATTGCTGGGAGAAGGAAGTTCTGCTCCTATCTCCAGTGCTGGTTCCCGTCAGCCGCTCTACAGTAGGTATGAAAATTGCCCAGCAAACTGAAAGAATAGACTGAGGATGTGATGTGCAAATCTATTTGGAAACCTCAGCCGTTCTGCATGTGCAGGTACAAATCGGTCTCCAGAAATATGTTGTGTAATCACCTTCAGTTTTAAAAAAGGCATGAACAAACTTCATTGGTTGTAACCTACCTCTAACCTTGAGCCCACCTCAGTGTGAAAAGTTGCTCTATGTGATGCCCGTTGAGCATTATGTCTATGATTTTTAGGGTTATGCCTTTCATGCAACAGAAACTACTCCGTAAATGCCAGATTCTCCAGGGTACTCCAACTCCTTTATGTTGCTTTGGGGAAGCAGAGCAATTAACTGCTTTAACTCGCTTTATAGCTGCTTTGTGTCTCTAGGGCAGTGCAAAGGGGGTCGATGCATTTTCTCTTGCAAAGCCCAGGGCACGCTAATGGTAGGTGTAAGAATAAATGTTCTCACCTGGGAGAAGGCAAGAGAAACAATCATGCCCAGAAGCCTTCCAGAGACCCCGAGCACACTGAAGGGCAATGGGCTTAGCATTAGCTGGGGGAACAGGAATATATATTTTATGGAGTTTTCCAAATAATTTGCCAAAAGTCTCACTTCCAGCTAAGAATGGCTATAGAAATGCTGCTGGATGTGCAAGGACTAGCATGTGTGTGGTTTAAGGGATAAGCTGTGGAAAAAACTATATCATCAGGAGCTAGATTTGGGACTTATATGCCCACTACAGCTCCTTGTTCCATGCTGTAATAGGATTTCAGAGTATCTAGCCAGCCTGCAGCCCAAGATCATGAAAAGTTCATGCACACGAAACATCTGTTTTATCATTCATGACAATAACTCAAACAGCAGATAATTTACTTCAGTACTTTCTTCACCATGCCTCTCCACAGGAAAATACAGTGGAAACAGCTATCCCTCAATAAGTACTTGCAGGTCCCGGGAATGCTTACAGGGGAGACGGCAAAAGAAACGCAGGTTTTGGGTTTGTTGGTGCGAATGTGCTGCCATTTTGATTTTTTGTAGAGCAAAACTTTTAAGAAAAGTTGGGAGAAGATTCTTGCACACTAGTGTGTGTCTGAGACCATTTAATACCCTATTCCTCTTCAGAATTTTCATGTCCCATTTTTCAAGGAGAGTGTGTAATTAGGATACATTGATAATTGAATACAGAGGCCTGATACATTTGTCATTTGATGGCACAACTCTTTCTTAGGCATCTGCTTCTCCAACCCCGGGCAACACCGAGGTTACCCTTCACTTTGCTCACAGAGGCTATGATCCTACAATATTTCTTCTTAGTAACCTCATCCTGGTGAAAATGAGTTAGAGCATCCTGGTTCTCCCAGTCTCCAGACTGGAGTTAAAATGCAGCCTGTGCTGGTAACGGCTGGCAATGGCATGCATCAGACAGATGGTCTATGAGGACATGCAAGAAGTGGAAACTAGGTCAGTTTACTAAAGATGCACATAAAAGAATTGCTGGAGCATGTGGGGACAAGATCATAAAGGCCAAAGCACAGAATGAAGTACAACTAGCAAGGGACATGAAAGGTAACAAAAAGCTTTCTATTAATATTTCAGCAAAGAGAGGAAGATGAAGCAAGAAGCTGGTCCTCCACTTGGTGAGAAAGGAAAGCTAATAAAGCCTGTAGGGCTGAAGTGGTTAATGTCTTTCACATATCAGCCTTCACTAGAACTGCTGTGAGCCAATGACTAATACACCAACACCAATGAGTGGGAAGGAGGAATTCAGTCTACAATAAGCGAAGGCAGTCTAAAGGAGCTCTTTGAAAAGACAATTTTTTTTTTTTTCAATCGGAGAACTGGCTAGCCACTATCTTGAAGGATATGTGAGACCTAAGAGAGAGAGAAGAGGACAGATGTGGGTCTATTGATGTGGAGGGAAAGGAAGAGCTAGGGAATTATCTACCAATCAGCATACTTTCAACACCTAGAAAAATGTTGAAACAAGTGGAATAGACCGTTTTTGAATACTTTGAAGATCAGAAGGAGCTTAGCAACACCAAGCATGTGTTGGTTAAAAACAAATCATGATTAGAAGAATACCAGATTTGTGACAGATCTCAAGGGTATGGGAGACAGTGCGTACGAAGAAGTTGATGAAGTTCCTGTGGTGTGATTTGATCTTGACTGTAGTAAGACTTTTGACACTATCTCACATGAAATCTGCTCAAGTGAGATGGGAATCTAGCCCAGATTAAATCCTGTGCTGTGGATGGCAATTTAGGAGAGTTATCCTCAGTGGGGGTTATCTGTGCTGCTGTCTCACCCTGGAGGAACAGCTGGAATGGGGCTCTGGGATGTAGCCTGGGGTGTTTCAAAATCTTCCTGTCTTGGGCAGCAGCAACACATAGGAGCAACATCTGCTGATGATACAAATCAAGGTTTGAAAAGAAAAGATCCCCCAGAGATCCTCTGAAATAGTTCATAAAGGAGTTCAGGATAACAGTAGGCACGGAGTTGGCTCAGGCTCCACAGTTGTACCAACAACACTGATTTATTTTTTTTCTCCAAGGAAAAAGGAACAGGATTGACATGCATTTGCCATAGGAAAACTAACTCAGGGGAAATAACAGAGAGGAAGAGAAGTAAAGTCCTGCAGGTTACTGGTTCTGCGAGGGCATACATGAGGGTGGTTACTGCTGCTGTTGAGATTTTGTTGCTATTGTCAACCATTTTATGCCAGCAGATTTAACTGATGTCGCAGACATCCTCCCTCTCCTGCTGCAGTGGCGACCAGGCTTGCTTTCCCGGGTGCTAACGACAGGGTTGTGGCCACTCAGGTGACCGCCTGTTTTGGCTTCGCAGTCATTCACCTCGGTGGGAGTAACCAGCGTGGTGGGAATAGGTGGCTTCCTGCAGAAGTAATCTGGGGATTGCAGGTCAAGAAGAAGTAAGTGGGAAGTAAGTGAACTCTAGGAATTGTAAACAGGAGGTGTCTGTCTAGTCTCAGTGCTAGTCCTGGTTTTGGGCACCTCAAAGATTACAGGGAGAGCAAGAAACTGTGATGTCTGAGCAAAGAGTGAGAGAAGCAGGGAAGGAGAGAAGGCTGAAGTAGATATATGCATATTATCTTTAAACTGGCTAAATGCTGCAATGAAGAGGAAAGAAATAATTCCTCCAGGGTGCCCAAGGAACAGTCGACTTACACTGCAGCAAGGCGTAATTAAGGGAGAAATTATGCTTAACTCTCTAAGTCTGAGGCCTGGAATAGGTTGCTGCGGGGTGCATAGAGGGAAGCAGTTTTGCTCCCTGAAGACAAGGTTAGACAAACAACTGTCAGGAAGAGTTTCGTTAATGCAGTTTGCCTTGGGGATATGAGAGGACCCCCTGACTCTCTTCCAGCCCTCTGACTGTGCCTCCGTCGTATTCCCTTGCCTCCCACCCCGTCCATTTTTTTTCTTCAGCTCCTGAGTCTTCTCACTAGAGTCTCAGTGCCTTGGCCTTACTCTCAGCCCAGGCCCTTCCCTGCTCCAAAAAACAATAACCTGGGGTCCTGAGGTAGAAAAGAGGTTGTGATGGCTTCCACCAAAAGAGATGCCTTGCCAGGACCTGCACTCCATCACAGGTACCCTGCAGGATGCAAGTGCTCTCCATCACCTGGGCAGACACTTTCCCCAGGCACATTTCAAGGACCTCGGCCCAGCACATGGTGAATAAATAAATCCAAGAGGCTTTTAACACATGAAGGCTCTTCTAAGCTGGCCACCTTACTTGTAGCCCCATCAGCCACCTTGAGGCCTCAAATGGGTCAGAGATTTTTCTTCCCAAGGTGCCTCTGGGACGTGACACAATATGAGGATAACAGTCCCAGCTGTGCAAAGAGAAGAGTGACTTTCCTGGGAAACACCTCACCTCCATGGCCTGCAACAACTTGAAATAATTGAGAATAAAGGGAACTGTCTACCCCCCCAGGGGCATTTTGGTGTCTCGGTCATGGGGGTGAGCTCTGCATTTTTCTGGCTCCATGCTGAATCCTGCTCTGTGAGGTGCTGGGTGTGCAGCCAGCCAGTCCCTCAAGGGCTGCCACCAGGAACCAGGGACATCATGCCAGAGAAGTGCATTTGGGACTGAAAAAGCAAACAGATAAGACTGCAAAAGGCAGCAGAAAGAGCATGCCAAATTAAGCTAGAACTTAACTGGTCAAAAGTGACCACTTTTGTTTGAAATTCCATTTTCCTCCTTTAAAACTAACCACTTGCGTTTGTTATGAGAGGTGTTTCTGTGGGGTGCCCCAGAGGACAATCTGAGATGTGTGGGTCATGCTGTGATGGACCAAAGGGAGGTCAGGGAGTGAGAGTGAGTGGGAGTAATGGAAACCAGCCTGCACGGAGCTGAAGGACCCTAGCGGATCAGGGGAACGGCTTCACTACAGCTAAAATAGTTCCCACTGTGTTGTGGCCTGAACGCACTATTCAGGATTTGAAACCGCGTTATGATAGGCCCTAAAACAGTCCTGAGCTCTGCAAACATAAAGGCCTTGTAACCCAGTAGAAAGGAACAGCTAAATCAAAAAAGCTGCCGGAATGGGAATAAAGTGAGAAAGGCCCTTTGATTCACTGGAATCATCCCCCAAAGTCCTCAACCTGTGATATCTGAAGTCAAGCTGGTCCTTTCTGGACTTCAAGTCAATAAACTTCTCCCTTGTCAAGTAAGGAGTGGGTATCATGACGCCATTAGGGCAGAAAATGACTTTATGGAACATGGTGAAGAGTTTTCATTTTTGGCATCTAATGGTGCTACTAAAGTCACGCTGAGTTCCATCTTATGAATAATGGATGCAACCATCTCAGTGGAACTGGGTGCTTTTGAGGGCTGATAGATATACAGGTTGTATTTTCAGCTTTCCTTTTTTAAAAAAACCAAAACACATCAGCCACAATTTTTGCTAACTGTGGGCGACACAGGATTTACCTTCTGTATATTTTTCCCAATGCTTAAAACTAATAATAACTAATGCAGCCTCAGGAGCACGGTGCTGTGGATCCCGTGCAGGGATCTTCTCCTTTTCCTTCCCCAATCCTGTGCTGTGCCTGTCTTACACAGTACCCCAAAATATGTCCTCCTTGTCCAAATTCCTTTTGGGAAGCCTGTCCTGGCTGAACATGTGCAGCCCAGTAGTTCCTCAGCAACTCAACAATTTTAGGGGTGATTAAAGGGAGATAGACCAAAGCCATGTTAAAGGGAAAGAAGTACTGCCAGAACCCATGAAACCATGTTATTATCTGATGAAAAAGAAAAGCATTTTCTGGACCAAGGTAGACATCAACTGCACAAACTTTTCCCTGAGCGTGTGGGCTCAGGGCCTTGTTCCAGCCTGTTCTTCTCCTTTTCCCTCAGGTTGAATACAAGTTTATATCATCCCATCTGCTCCAGAAGGCTGACAGGAGGAAAAGGAAGGAAAAAAGCCCAGAAGGAAACACTGGTTACTCTGTGTGGTGCACTCAGCCCAGGAGAGAGTAGAAAGTTTTCTCACAGTAGGCAGGGATGGAGCAAGGTGGATACTGATCACAAACAGCAGAGCTTGGAACAGTGACCTGCTCTGGCATTCCGGGTGCGGAACGTCACCTCCTGTGCCCTGTTCCCTTCCATTGCCTTGGAAATGTGTCTTTTGGGTTGGCAAACAACGGTACTCCAAATGAAATCAAGAAAGAAAATCATAATGGTCCCAGTTTTGTAAAACTGATAATGAACACTAACAGGCATTGTGGTGAAAACCCTCCAGGGCATGGAAAAGTACTTTATTATCTTAATTATAATCTTTTTAAAATGCCTAAGATGCAATCATCAATGGTAATAAAAACGCATATATCCTGAATGCTTTCCCTAGCTGAGGTCTTTAAAGCAGCCCTTATCAGATGCTCAATTTATTCACTTTCTTGAGGCAGAACCGCTCTATATCCACTGGAAGGTGACTGTATCTTTGCACTTTGAAAGAGTCAAGGGAAGAATTTGTGACAGACTTAGTATTTTAGTTCCTAAGGTGGTAGTGTGAAAATGGATACTTTTGTTTTCACCCTCTTTGCTTTTATAACCAAGACTAAATTAAGGAAAAATATTGGCATGGGCTGGGAGGCGAGGAAGCTTAAAGTGCTGCTTGAAAGAAATAAAAAAAATAAAAAGATGAGAACTTGAGAGCATGTGCACTACGTGTGCCTAAAGTAGTAGTATTTGTGTGAGCACTACATCAATAACGCCGCTTTCCCCACGGATTTATGTCTGGTGGCTGACTGCAAAGTCCAGCTGAAGTTGTTTTCCCACAGTCGGCCGTCTGAGAGGTCTCAGCTGTGTGGCTTCTCGGGCGTCTAATAGTGTGTGAGTAAACACTCTGCTTTTCCCAAAGGTGTGAAACTCCTATGACCTTTCTCTTCTTCCTCGGTGCCTCCTTCACAAAATGCGCAGGAATCTGATCGTCGGTGAGATATTTCTCTTTCTGTCAAATTTGGCTTGATTTTGGCCAAGAGGCTCAAAAATTACTGCAAAGGGACACAGACAGACAGACATGGACACGTACGAAGAGATTGCATAAGCTCCATTTCCCCAGGAAACAGAGACTGAAAGCAGCTCTGTTAAAAGAGAAACATTTAGTAACCAAATACCAAAGGAAACTTTGAATAAACTGTTACCAGAGTTAGAATGCAGAATATGGATACTCAGGCCATAGAGAGAAAACTGGTCCTTGAATATTTCATGTTTCAAACAGGTTTGATCTCTTGGGGATCTATTCATAACTTTTCTAAACATCTCATAAGGTTTTTTTCTTATTTTCTTTAATATGAAAAAAAAATACGATTTGTTTGCATTTGTTGACAAAATATTTTAAAAACAACACATGGGCTAGAAAGGTAGACCTGCCTTCCAACAGAAAAACAAGCCCATCTGAGATAGGAGGTGTTTTGTAGCCTTCATTCTTTTACGCTTAGTGCAATTTCATTGGCTTGGGGTTTTTTTTTCCAACCAAAGATACATAGAATCTAACCCAAACTTGGAAATTCACTCACAGTGAATACAGTGCTGAGAAGCCTCAGTGTGTGACTGAAAAGGTCAAATCTGATTCCCGTCTTACTTAGACCCGACTGGGAGCAATGACACTGACCACAGTGAATTTCCAGCAGAACAGAGCTGATTTCCCTCCTGGTGTAGCCAACTCCATCCCAGAGACGGGAGAATATTGCTGCACTAGTAGAAGGAAAAAAGGCCCCGATGAATGAATAGTTGTGCAAATCTGTGGTTACTGATTTAGAGAATAGAAATGCCAGGGTGTGCGCATTATCTGCAGTGGGTGAAATCATTTTTGGAGCATGTCATAAGATTACTTGTCAAGGAGACCATGATACAAAGCAGGCCAACCTACGAAGGAAGCAGACTGTGCCGCTTCAGGAACGTGTGCAATATTTGTTGGGATTCTTCATCCTTTCAACCTTTCATAGTTTGTTAGTCAATATATTTTCCTCACTTTTCATGTGCATCAAGAAAAACATCTGCAGGAGCCAAACCCAAAGGTTCATTCCTGTCCTGCCCTTCCCGTATTTGTTCAAATAGTTGAGCTAATAATTATGAATAATGCATTGCACCCATGAATGCCACTAATCGATGCAGCTCCAAGGACTTTATTTTTATACCAGCTGAGGCCTAGACTCAATACATGTTATTAATCCAGCTTCTTTTATTGGTTAGCAAATATTACGTAAATCTTTATTTCCAGAAGATTACTTTTCTACAGCAAGAATTTATCGGAGCTTGTTCACATTTCTGGCAGGTTCCTGATTCTCTGTGGCCTGTTCAATTTGGTTATTAATTATTCTCAGAGCCTGCCATCTTATTTGTGTGGTGGTTCATTGTTTTCTTTGTTTTGTTTTTTTTTTTCATTTTTTAATCCTAAGTTCTGTTTGAAAGCTTTAATTAAGAAACGGATTATTTTTGAGAGCGGATACTGAGCCAGACAATTGCTCAGAAAAAACACTGGATACCCCAGAGTACTGTTGCTGCTGTCACAAATGCCTGGTCCTGGTTCAAAACCACCAGCATATCTTTTTTGCCCACATAATGGCCACATAAATGTCCAACAGGAAATTATGAGAATTTAAGAATAGATGAACACAATAGTCAGGCCACTGCTTTTGAGGGCAATGAAGAAAATACAATATCTGAAGTTAACTGGCATCAATAATTGAAAATCTAATATAACACATATTTGTAAATTTATATAAAGTTCTGAATGTTTTTTTAAATGGGAACTTACAGAAACTGGTATTTTAGTGGCTTGGTTTTTTGCTACTGTCATTCAAACCCTCGTGTTTTCACTCACAGTGAAACAGCTCAGCTGCTGTCAGCCAGATTCATGCTGCTGAAATCAACAGAATCGCACAGATTGACACCAGCTGAAGACCTGTCCTAATAAATCTGAGGGATTTATGGGGGATGAAACCACAGTCGTGTCTCCCTAAAGGCAGTATTCTCACTGGAATATAAATGGTTTTGGCTGCATGAATGAACTAAATATTGAAGGTTCCATTTTTCAGACTTAGCTGCGACTTCACCCGTATCAGCGGATCTGATTTAAACCAGCTCCCTGGCAAAATAATCCCTCAGTCCTGGAGTGCTGCCAGGCTGGTTTACCTGAACTAGCTGATTTTCTTTTTAGCTGTTGGGTGTATTATCAGCCTTACAAGCACACCAGCACGAGTTGTGCAAACCACGCAGCGCTGTGCATACTTATTCAGTATTGGAAACCTGGGTTGAATAACATTTCAAGGTACCTCCCTTCACCTGGCATTTTTTAAGGGACTGAGGGAATCCAGTGGTGGATTTACCACATTAGCTCCTCGCTGGTACCTTCTGCATCGTGGTACCAGGGATACATGGCCGAACACGAGCAAAGGAGCTTTTGGCTCTCTATCCATATTGTGATTCCCGTCCATCTTCTTCTTGGGAAAGACTCTTTAGACAGCAAAAGAGTGAGTCTGCCTGCTGTGTTGCAGCTTCTTGCGCTGTGCGGTGTCAAGTCTCATCTGCAAAGGCCAGTAACTCCGTGAAAGTGAGATATTCACCTGTGTTGAAGTGGGGCTGGCTGAGTGCTCAGATGCTTGATGTTATCAAGAGTCAGCTAAACCAGATGTTTTCAAACCCTTGTTTCTAAAGTTTCTTTGATTTTTCAAAGGGCCAGGCTGATGTAACTCTCCTTCCCATCACCTAAGTAGTAATAACGACAATGATAACAGATGGTGCAGTTTGACTCCCCCACCTCCCTTCCCATTCCAGCATGTGCCTCCTGAAGTGGATGAGGTTCCCAACCTTGCTGCTGATGGCAGCCGCAGCGGGGCCCCCGCTATTCAGCAGGCAAATCCTGCATGGAAGGGGTGTCTCCTCCATCACCCTGGCCTGGAGAAAGGCAGAAAAAAGGGCACCCTGATAGAGAACCAACACAACTGCTTGTTTGGCTTGTTTAAAAGCCAGATTCGTGACTCAGCCTTTACCTTTTATGAGTCAGGAAATTCCAAGGTGCTCTTTTTTCCCTTGGACTTGTAGGCAGACTCTGATCTCACTTATTACAGGGTAAATCCGCTACAGGCAAGGAGCTATTCCTGCCACACGTTTGCAAGCAAGAGCAGCATCCATGCTCCCTGAACCCTCTTTCCGTACTTAGCAGTCCCTGTGTTCTTTGGCCAGCTACAGCCCTCAGTAAAAGTGTCAGGCACATCAAACAGCATAAAATAAATCAATCCATTTCCTAGTTTATTTAGTCTAAAAAGGCTGTAAAATGGAATCAAATTGAGAAACCTGTTTATGTGGCCGAGAGGCCTAAGGGACGCATTGAGGAAGGAGTGATACTAAAGTATTAGGCTGACAGAATCAGAGCTGGTTTGCACTGGGGCATGCTACCTGTTTCCAGTTCCCTGTGGATGGCGTGACTGCAGGGCGATGGATAGCTGCGTTCACAGACATAATGTCCATGGAAGGTGAAAGGTAAAGAGACAAAAGTCATTAAAACTATAAAATTGCTTCAAGGTCCAGAAAACCAATTAGACACTGAGACTTAAAAGCAATGTGGCTTCCTTGTTTTATTGAAGAGTCAGCAGTGATTTACTGACCGCTTGCAGGTTTACGTGTTGGAAGAAGACGCCGAATCCTCATCAGCCAAGCAGACATTGGCAGAAAGATGAAACTAGCAAACTCAGCCTGAAAATACGGCGCGCTTTTAACAGTGAATGTAACTGAACTCACCAAAACATGAAGTGGATTTTCCGTCATTTGAAGATCTTAAATTGAATTTAAGTCTTTGAGCTACATAGAGAAGTGTCTTTAGAGCCTCAGTTTATTGGGGTCAGTACAAGACTCCCCAGGATTAAGCCAGGGTGACAGAGGATTGCAATGATCTCCCTTAGCATTGTCACCCTTAGAGGGAACTGAGAGCCCTCAGAAGCAGAAGCCAAGGTGTGGGCTGCTGCCATCACCGAGTTAAAGAAAAGCCTAAGTGCCCCTCTCATTTGAGACTTCGTGAAATAACATCACAGTCACACCTGTAAGTGCACCGATGTGCCGTATCCACACGGGAATGCTATCAGAAAGGCTGCTGAGGCAGCTGGATGTCTCAGCACCCCTGCGCTGGCGCTGCAGGCCCACTCCTTGATCCCTGTCTCATCCAAGCTAAGCCAGTGTCTGGTTTAGGATTGCCACATGACAAACTCCCACGACCAACATGAGATGAGCTGTGGAACTGCGAGCAGCCAGATGTCCACGTCCCAAAGACTCCATCCTTGCCGACACACTTAACCTCAGCATTAGCTAAGGAATTCACTGAGGGGAATGAAATACGCAGAGGGGAAATAGTCAAAAGAGAGTGAGATAACCAAATGTTTTGGTGGAAAAAACCAAACCCAACACACTGCCATTTCTGATGTCATTTATAAAGTGTTCTTTCCCTTGATTTTATAATCTGATAACCCAGGAACTTTGAACTCTTGTTCCTCTTCCATTTGCAAAGCTGTTTTTGCTAGGACTGCTAGCATGGTCCCTTCAGCTCCAAGCCAGCAAGCACGACTTGTAGAAGGTATTAGCCACCTACTTTACATCTGAGTGTATTACTCCAGGCTAATCCGTCTAGTTTCATCTCTTTTTTTAAGAGGCTATTTCATTTTGGTCAGAGGAATTGCACTCTCAAAATGTTCCTTTCACTTCACCAAGTACTCAAGGACTCGGACCCCAAAGTCAGGCAGCGAGTGGTAGCCACGTGTGGATGAACGCCACCCAAGGCTTCTTTCTAGGTTCCTCAGCAGAGAAAGAGAGTCCCTGTGACTGAGTATTGCTGGTGTACGAGGAAGGATGTGTGCTGGTGACAGAGAGGGGTAAGAGAGAAATACTGAAACGGAGAGAGGTGGAATGAACGAGCAGAGGAGGAAGTGAGGAAAGAGAGGGAAGGATATAGAGGAAGGAGAACAGAAACAGCCCTGGAGGAACTGGCAGAAAATACAATCCCTAGCCTGGTCTTCAGGGTGGTATGTCCTGGGAAGGAGCTGTGGTAAGGGGGGAAGGTGCTGGAGGAGGAAGACAGAAGGTGGCACTTCCTCCAGTTTGCAGCCAAGCTCTGGCTGAATCGTTTCCCAGGACAGCTGGGTGTCCAAACTGTCATCTGGTCCTTTTAAAGCTCCCTGGTCCAGCTGGTGTAAAACCATTAAACCGCCCAAGTCACATCACACAGCACGAAGGGATGAAAGTCGCTGCGAGAACATGCGTTACTGGAGTGCAGCTTCCTCACTCTCCCCTCCTCACCCGCCGTCAGCCCCAGCCTTGAGCGTTGTCGTGGAACCAGGACAGCGTTCAGCCCTGCCGGGTCCGGAGAGCAAACCCCACCGCAGCACCAGCTGCCCTGGAGAGCTGGGATGGCTGCTGGGGGGTCCTGGGGTGACTCACCCCAAGCCGACCTGGCACACCTGAGCTACAGGAGGCAGCCGAGGCTGCGCAGAGGTTAAGGCACCATCTCAGTTCTAGTTGGGCCATCAGTGTTCGCCCACCCATCACTGCCCAGCCTGCCACACCAAGCAGGAAGGTTTGACTACTTTTAAATTTACCCTGGCATCTCTTTTAGCCCATGTCTCGACTCTTTCTTGGGTTTAAGATCTGTAAAGCCGTTTAATATGATTTTTCTTCCCTTTGCAAGCACTCATTTTCCTCATACTATTCTGTTTCAGTTTAAGGATGAAAGAGACTTTAAATTCTTTCAAATTCAGATTGAGAGGGGTGAGGGAAAATACTGTGCCTGTGCCTAGGTAAAAGGAGAAAAACACATCAGAGATGACCCAGCTAAAATCAGGGCATATGTTAACAGGTGATCAAAGAGTTTAGTTTTCTTCAGGGTGGGGTTTGCACTCCCATCTACTTGGGCAATATTTGTTATGCCCACTGCTGGCACAGGATAGAAATACAGCTGGGCCCAGCAGCTGATGCATACGCTGATACGCTCCACCAAAATCACGGAAGGGATGCGTAGCATGGCAGGGGATAGTGTGTCCTTCCTTTCATTTCCCAGGCGGGTGGCTCTGTAAAGAGGGGGGTCCCGAGGGAGCCGGCAGACCGCCTGCCACCCGGTGCGCTTGCAGGACAGACATCCTTCTGTACTTCAAATGCAGCCACTCTTTTTAAAAGATTAAATAAATCAAAGCTCTGTGCGTATTTGCACACATGTCAGGCCATTAAT
Source organism: Burhinus oedicnemus (assembly GCA_008921705.1). Lineage (NCBI taxonomy): Eukaryota > Metazoa > Chordata > Aves > Charadriiformes > Burhinidae > Burhinus > Burhinus oedicnemus. The sequence continues at coordinate 472,322 of VFFE01007245.1, forward strand.
CATAATCACTAAAGCCCGATGAAACATTTCGTGCTGTACTAGCTAAGTTGCAAGAGTCTGAATGCCATGAGCAACATGAGGGGTAAGCTCCGAGCATTTCGGTGCGGTGCTAAAATCCCAGCGCGATGGAGCAGGGCGCTGCAGCTTTCCCTTTAAGAGCCCTTTGGCTAACGGCGATACACTGAAATGCAGGAGGTGGGACAACACCACACACAAAAATGAAGAAGTGAAGGCAGGAAAAGTTTCTCCAGAGGAAAAATGCAGGGCTTGTCCTTCACCCTGACGTCAGATCTGTCTTTAATAAAATCCCCAAAGAGCCAAGAGAAAAAGGCAGAGTGCCTAGGCTGGGTTGCCAGTTCAGGATTGCTCTGCATTCCCCAAAGTGGTGTTTTTGTTCAAAACGGCTCTAAATCTGGGTCCAATCAATGTATTTAATCCCGGCTTCCAGGGATGAGGTGGCTTTTGCCCTGGATTCTAGCAACAAGCAGCATTTTGCAGGTGAGTTTGGAAACTGCAGGAGAGACTCGTCTTCTGCGAACACGCTTGGGTTTAATGCACGGTGGGCTGGGAGAGTGCGGTGCGTGTGGGAAGGTGGGCACTGGTGTGCGCTGGGGAGGTGGGAGATGTGACAGCAGGGAGGGAAAGGTGAGCTGTGGAGGAAAGGAAAGGAAAGGAAAGGAAAGGAAAGGAAAGGAAAGGAAAGGAAAGGAAAGGAAAGGAAAGGAAAGGAAAGGAAAGGAAAGGAAAGGAAAGGAAAGGAAAGGAAAGGAAAGGAAAGGAAAGGAAAGGAAAGGAAAGGAAAGGAAAGGAAAGGAAAGGAAAGGAAAGGAAAGGAAAGGCTAGGAAAGGAAAGGAAAGGAAAGGCAAGGAAAGGAAAGGAAAGGAAC